>CAKXYN010000411.1:0-177920 GCA_935064755.1 Tragelaphus eurycerus | reverse complement strand
AAAATAATTTTAATCAGTGAAGCTAGAACAGACATAATCTAAGGATAATAATCAAGCGATAGAGGATAATAATGATTTAGCCATTAGTCAAATTCAAGGGTCTTTATTTTCTTCTCAAGGGCCATCAATAACCTCCTGAGCAGTATCCTTTGAACAGTTTAAGAGATGTTAAAGCCCCAGCCAGGCTGAAAGTTAAGCACATAGATGACAGAGTAGTTGAAATCAGATGGTTTAGAGCTTTTGTTTCACAGAAGACAGTAGACCAAGTTTGCTTGGGTTACAGTACTGAATATTAAAAATGGGTGTAGAGAAGGGTGATAAATCATCTTTATTTCAGATCCAAGTAGACTTATTGATGTGATTTTTCCGGGTAAAAATTCTTTAGGAATGAAATTTTGCATGCTTCATGGTTTTGGTTACTATTTCTGTAAGCAGCTGTATGTTTCAGTTGATGCTGAAGTAAACACTAGCTGAACGTTACCATTCAATATTAGGAGAAAAGTGCCTTTGTGATGTCACCGCTATCGTTTGATTGCTAGGAGACCAGTGATTTTGTGATGTCACAGCTTTTTGACTTTGAGGACCTCTATGATGGTCTAGAGAGTTTCTCTCTGTAGGCCAGCCAAGCAATTTTTGATGTTGTGCTGTGTTAAATCAGAGAAATCAGAAAAGTATATGAAGAAAGGTCTCTTTGAGATGGCACATATTTCTTCAGAAATTCACGGTGGACCTCCTAAGGATGAATCAACTGGTTCACAAAACTCCATTAGATCTTCTTTGTATGATTTTATGCTTACTAGGGACTTGGTTTTGAGAAATATGATTGAAGAATATGGTTTTCAGGTTTGTCTGAGAACCTTGTGATAAAAAGACCATGCTACAAATATTCTGTCTCTGAAACAGATGAGGTGAATAAATTTCTTTCACTCACATTTCCACAGAAAGTTTGGAATATAGTTGAAAGTGATCAATTTCAATCTATTTAGTGGGGTGAGATTGGCACGTGTATAGTGATCAATGAAGAGCTCTTTAAGAAAAAGTCCTGGAAAGAAAGGCACCTTTCAGAATATTTCAAACCAAGAGTATGAAAATTTCAAATCTACAGCTTAACCTTTATGGATTCAGTAAAAAGCAACAAACTTTTCAAATATCTGGTTCACTACCTATCTTTCTGGAAGAAGAAAACAACATCTCTCTTTTGAGTAAGGTATTCCAACATTTTCACTTATTGTCAATATGTACGATTAAATCATGTGACCTAGAAAGCATGTTCACATACGTAGCTAAACCAGAATTTAAACTTGAGCTAACAAATCATTGAAAAGTATTATTTTTTGAAGTTGAGAAGGGCTGGATACATTAAAATATTGGATGTTTAAAAAACTTCCTAGCAATGTGAAACCAGATACAAGTCCTCCGGCTATTTAAGTGGTATTTACTGTACATATACAACATATTTTTAGTTGAAGATTATATTCTTTCTAACATGTTACCTGTTAAACTATGAATGGAGGTGTTTTACTTGATGCTATTCAGTTGGTTTCATTATAGAAATACATTTTTATAACTTAGCTTTGCTTGTCAGTTTTAGCTTGGTTTATAAAGAAACTATATAATTTAATACTTGGATTTTAGTTACAGACCTACTGTCAACCAAATTTCAAAAGAGGTCATCCCCAGCTTTTATTAAGAATGCAAAGAAGTCTTGGGATTAACAACGTGTCTCCAATATCTTCATTAGTGAAAGATAACAAGAAGCATGTTCAAGCAAGTGTCAGCAAAGATGATCATAACTCTGAATTTCTTCCAGAAATTAGTGGAGAGAGTGCATTTTCAGCCTCCAGAAATTTAAGTGTGCCTTTCATAAAAAAGCCTCATAGCATCCAGATTGTCACTAAGACAAATGCCCCATCTGCATGTGACTTAACTAACTCATCACCAATATCAGTTAGACAAACAAACCAGATTGTGGTAGATACTGCTGTTTTTAAAAAAGAACGCATTTGAATCAGTTCTAAGCAGGTGGATGGAAATGGAGCCTATTATACAGAGTGAAGTAAGCCAGAAAGAAAAACACAAATACAGTATATTAATGAATGCATATGGAATTTAGAAAGATGGTAAGAATAACCCTGCTTACGAGACAGCAAAAGAGACACTGATGTATAGAACAGATTTTTGGACTCTGGGAACTGGAGAGGGTTGGATGATTTGGGAGAATAGCATTGAAATATGTATAATATCATATCTGAAACGAGACGCCAGTCCAGGTATGATGCTTGATAACGGATACTTGGGGCTGGTGCACTGGGACGACCCAGGGGGGTGGTATGGTGAGGGAGGAGGTAGGAGGGTTCAGCATGGGGGACACATGTATACTTATGGCAGATCCATCTTGATGTATGGCAAAAGCAATACAGTATTGTAAAGTTAAGCAAAATAAAATTAAATTAAAAAAAAAAGAAGAAGAAGAAGAAAGAAAGCTGAGCACCAAAGAATTGGTGCTTTGGAAAATAAAAATAAAATAAGTTAAGCATTTTGTACTGGCATTCACATAGCATCTACTGTTAAGTAAATTGCTACGTTGAGGACTTTGCCACTTCAACTACATCTACTTCTCAGAACCACATTGTTTCCCCATCACAGAGCAGTTATTCCAGACTGATGGTGGAACTTTCTAAATTTCCAATCAGGCATAACGATGTCAAGCCATGACAGTTCTTTTCCTAACCTGCAAGAGAGCCGCAACTCATGGTTCTCAGTGCCAACAATCACTTATACATCTGCCTCCTCTCTTTCAAGTCAACTCATCAACAATAATCATCTGAAAACCATGCTAATTAAAACTGCCCTATAAAACACTTGTCAGATTATGAAGCCTAAAGAAGATTGAACATTATGTTGGGAGATTTCAGCAAATACCTACATTTCCTGTATTTGAACAATAAATTACATGTTCATCTTCACAGTTCCATTTTTTCTTTTCAAAAAAAGTAGAGCAAAATGAAGCTTTAGTTCAAAGGTTGCCTATTTTACTGCACAGTTTTCCAAATTCTTCAGTTCCAGAAAACCTTTGTTATGCATCCTAGGTAAATGACACCTGATATAATATTTGTAAGCAAGAAAATGAGAACCAAGGGAAAAGAGGTAATGGATGTAAAGTGAATTCTGAAAGCATCCCTGCTGAAATGAAGGAGTGTCTAAATTAGGATTGTATGGGTAAAGAAAGAGTATCAAATAAGTTAGAATAGTGAAAATTATATCAGATCAGATCAGATCAGTCGCTCAGTCGTGTCCGACTCTTTGCGACCCCATGAACCGTATCACGCCAGGCCTCCCTGTCCATCACCAGCTCCCGGAGGTCACTCAGACTCGCATCCATCGAGTCAGTGATGCCATCCAGCCAGCTCATCCTCTGTCGTCCCCTTCTCCTCCTGCCCTCAATCCCTCCCAGCATCAGAGTCTTCTCCAATGAGAAAACTCTTCGCATGAGGTGGCCAAAAAACTGGATTTTCAGCTTTAGCATCATTCCTTCTAAAGAAATACCAGGATTGATCTCCTTCAGAATGGACTGGTTGGATCTCCTTGCAGTCCAAGGGACTTCCAAGAGTCTTCTCCAACACCACAGTTCAAAAGCATCAATTCTTCGGCGCTCAACCTTCTTCACACTCCAGCTCTCACATCCATACATGACCACAGGAAAGACCATAGCCTTGACTAGGCGAACCTTTGTTGGTAAAGTAATGTCTCTGCTTTTGAATATGCTATCTGGGTTGGTCATAACTTTCCTTCCAAGGAGCAAGCGTCTGTTAATTTCATGGCTGCAGTCACCATCTGCAGTGATTTTGGAGCCCAGAAAAACAAAGTCTGACACTGTTTCCACTGTTTCCCCATCTATTTCCCATTCAGTGATGGGACCAGATGCCATGATCTTCTTTTTCTGAATGTTGAGCTTTAAGCCAACCTTTTCACTCTCCACTTTCACTTTCATCAAGAGGCTTTTTAGCCCCTCTTCATTTTCTGCCATAAGAGTGGTGTCATCTGCATATCTGAGGTTATTGATATTTCTCCCGGCAATCTTGATTCCAACTTGTGTTTCTTCCAGTCCAGCATTTCTCATGATGTACTCTGCATATAAGTTAAATAAACATGGTGACAATATGCACCCTTGACGTACTCCTTTTCCTATTTGGAACCAGTCTGTTGTTCCATGACCAGTTCTAACTGTTGCTTCCTGACCTGCATACAGATTTCTTAAGAGGCAGATCAGGTGGTCTGGTATTCCCATCTCTTTCAGAATTTTCCATAGTTTATTGTTATCTACACAGTCAAAGGCTTTGGCATAGTCAATAAAGCAGAAATAGATGTTTTTCTGGAACTCTCTTGCTTTTTCCATGATCCAGCGGATGTTGGCAATTTGATCTCTGGTTCCTCTGCCTTTTCTAAAACCAGCTTGAACATCAGGAAGTTCACGGTTCACATATTGCTGAAACCTGGTTTGGACAATTTTGAGCATTACTTTACTAGTGTGTGAGATGAGTGCAATTGTTCGGTAGTTTGAGCACTCCTTGGCATTGCCTTTCTTTGGGATTGGGATGAAAACTGACCTTTTCCAATCTTGTGGCCACTGCTGAGTTTTCCGAATTTGCTGGCATATTGAGTGTAGCACTTTCACAGCATCATCATTCAGGACTTGGAATAGCTCCACTGGAATTCCATCACCTCCACCAGCTTTGTTCCTAGTGATGCTTTCTAAGGCCCACTTGACTTCACATTCCAGGATGTCTGGCTCTAGGTCAGTGATCACATCATCATGATTATCTGGGTCTTGAAGCTCTTTTTTGTACAGTTCTTCTGTGTATTCCTGCCACCTCTTCTTAATATCTTCTGCTTCTGTTAGGTCCACACCATCTCTGTCCTTTATTGTGCCCATCTTTGCATGAAATGTTCCTTTGGTATCTCTGATTTTCTTGAAGAGATCCCTAGTCTTTCCCATTCTGTTGTTTTCCTCTATTTCTTTGCATTGATCACTGAAGAAGGCTTTCTTATCTCTTCTTGCTATTCTTTGGAACTCTGCATTTAAATGTTTATATCTTTCCTTTTCTCCTTTGCTTTTCACTTCTCTTCTTTTCACAGCTATTTGTAAGGCCTCCCCAGAGAGCCATTTTGCTTTTTTGCATTTCTTTTCCATGGGGATGGTCTTGATCCCTGTCTCCTGTACAATGTCACGAACCTCATTCCATAGTTCATCAGGCACTCTATCTATCAGAACTAGGCCCTTAAATCTATTTCTCACTTCCACTGTATAATCATAAGGGATTTGATTTAAGTCATACCTGAATGGTCTAGTAGTTTTCCCTACTTTCTTCAATTTCAATCTGAATTTGGCAATAAGGAGTTCATGGTCCGAGCCACAGTCAGCTCCTGGTCTTGTTTTTGCTGATTGTATAGAGCTTCTCCATCTTTGGCTGCAAAGAATATAATAGATCTGATTTCGGTGTTGACCATCTGGTGATGTCCATATATAGAGTCTTCTCGTGTGTTGTTGGAAGAGGGTATTTGCTATGACCAGTGCATTTTCTTGGCAAAACTCTATTAGTCTTTGCCCTGCTTCATTCCGTATTCCAAGGCCAAATTTGCCTGTTACTCCAGGTGTTTCTTGACTTCCTACTTTTGCATTCCATACACAGTATTAACTTCAGTGAATTCGCATACTATGTTCAATTAGTTACTGGTGGAGTCTTAAAAGATGAGACAGCAGATTGTTTTCCTTATAGACATTCATTTCATCCTTGAAAATATCGATATTGTAGTCCATCCAAAATCTTGATGACAATTATACCATCACTGTGATACCAAAGATAGCATGACATAATCAGTGACTGGCCCATGTTCAGCACAAGACATGTAGTTTACAAGTGGTATTCTATTGGGTCATTTTTGCTCGGCTATCCTTAAGGTACGTCTTTGTTTCCTGACACCAAGATTCCACCCTATAATTCCAATAACATGTTTAGACGTTGATTATCTGTCCCGACAGAAATAGAATAAATTCCTGGTGGTTACTGCAGCACATCAGCATGGTTAAAATTTCTTGGAAGACATGATATCTGTTTCCCTTTAGTAATATCATTATCTTTCTTTTCTGTAATTGCAATCACACAAATTATTTTCAGTCATGCTAAGACCTTTCTGACAATTGTCTCAACTTTTTCTTGGGGTTGGAAGGAATTTCTATTTGCCCTCCTACGAAGGAGAGCACAGATATCTGGAATGTGTTTTGGGTCTATCCTCTTTACTTTATATAACTTTCACATCAGCTGAATCATAAAGCTTGCATATGACTCATTTTAAGTGCTTACTGAATTATCAATAAGAAATGTAATACAATATTGTAAAGTTAAGCAAAATAAAATTTAATTAAAAAAAATGTAATCATCAATCAAATGCTCTACACCTTGCTCAACAACACTGTATAACCTTCCCTACTATCATAATTTACCTTTCTTATTTACTGAGAAATTTTCCAAGTTGATAAATATTTATTATATTTACATGGATGTAAGATTTTTTGGAAGGCATGTATTCCCATGTTTTGCGGAATATTCCAGGTTTTGATGTGATTGTTTTCTTGAGTGGTTTTGTTGTGTCAATCAAAGTCTTTGGCATAGTCTAATAGGAGTATCTCCTTTCCTGGAGTTTTCTTGAGTTTTGGAAGACTAACGGTGTTGCCAATTTAATCTCTTTGTCCTCTCCCATTTATACATCCAGCTTGAATATCTGGACGCTCATGGATCACATTCTGTTGCAGCCTGTCTTGCGGAATTCTGAGCAGTTCTTTGTGAGTATGTCAGATGTGTACAAATAAGCCATACTTTGGGCATTCTTTGAATTGCCTTTCTTTGCAGTTTAATGAAAACTGAATGTTTACAGTCCTCTAGATTCTGCTGAGTCTCCCAAATTTGCTGGCATATAGAAGACAGCACATTCACAGAATCATGTTTTAGAATTTGAAATATCTCAACTGAATTCCATCAACTCCACAAGCTTTGTTTGTAATTATGCTTCCTAAGTCTCACTAGACTTCACATTCCAGGATGACGGGCCCTCATGTGAATGATTACACCATCATGCTTAACTGGGTCATGAAGATCTTTTGTGCACAGTTCTTCCATGTATTCTTTCCACCTCTTCTTAATAGCTTCTGCTTCTCTTACATCTGTACCATATCTCTCCGTTATTGTGCCCGTCTTTGCATGAAAATTTCCCTTGGTATCTGTGATTTTCTTGAAGAGATCAGTAGGCTTTCCAATTCTATGGATTTGCTTTATTTATTGGCATTGATAACTGAGGAAGGTTTTTATCTCTCCTTGCAATTATTTGGGGCACTTCATCCAAATGTATACAGTTTTCTTTTTTCCCTTTTTTTTATCTTCTCTCCCTTTCTCAGCTCTTTGTGAGGCCTCATAACTTTACCATTTTGCATTTCTTTTTCACGCAGATTATCTCGATCGCTGCTTCCTGTAAAACATCACAAACCTCCATCCATAGGTTTTGAGGCACTCATCTACCAGATAGAATCCCCTGCGTCTATCTATCACTTCCACTGTATAATCATAAGGGTTTTTATTTTACAGATGTAAAATATATTAATTCCCTATGTCTTGTAGGGAAATCTTCACCCAGATTTTCATGAAAGAAATACAGAAATCTCTATAGGTATTCGGGAAATACATGAAATATAGCTGTTTGATGTTTGTGGTTTAACTCAGATCTAAATTTCTGAATCACGGGAAATGTTCTTTCATGTATATAAATCTGAAAAGTGTTTCACATGTGAAAAATTGAGAACTCGTTTTGCATATGAGAACAATTCTCTCCAGAGTGTCAAATGTGAAATACAGAGAATTCCAAATCTCATATCAGAAGACCTTCCAAACATTCTTGATGAAAATATAGAGAATTTCACAGGCCAAGCCTGAAAATCTGTGGGAAAATTCTATATTCCTTTAGGAAAATTAACATAGATTTTTCAAATGTTAAATAGATAGAATTCAATATTTCCTAATGAAAGACCTCACAAATATTTTCAAATGGCAAATATGAAAAAATTCCAAGTTTCATGTGACCATATTTGGATATGTGAAATAGACGTTTTTGTATTTCCTGTCAAAGAATATGCATCCAAATTTTCATAACTGTAATGCAAAAAAGTTCACATTTTCTGAAGAATATTTTATGTCCATACATTCATGTATGATGTACAGAGAATTCGTATTTAATTTGGAAAATCTTTATCCAAATTTGTTTATGTGAATAATGGATAATTTTATGTTTCACACCCTGAAATATTCATCTAGATTTTCATATGTGAAACTGAGAATTTCATCTTTTATATAGGACTATTTCATTTCAGAGGACTATACTTGAAACAGGTAATATTTAAATCAAGGGATGCCTTAATTACTCTATTTCTTGGGTTATTTCTGTGTTTGTCATTGGTATAACTAAGGTTATTCATATCTCCTACATAAATTTTGCTTCTAACTTGTGCTTCATCTAGATTTTTATTTTTTTTCATGGTGTTCTCTGCACAGAAGATTAATAAGAAGGGCAACAATATGTAGCTTTGACTTGTTCCTTTTACGATGTTGATTCAGTTCATTGTCCCTGTTCATTTCTTACAGCTGTATCTTTATTAGCATACACGTTTCCCAGAAGACATATAAGATATTTTCCTATTCTTATCTCTAAGTGTTTTACAAAATTGTTTTGTTTGTTTTTTTTTTTTTTTTTTTTTTTTTTGTTTGTGTGTGATTTACAGTGTCCAAGTCATTAGCAGAGACATTTAAGGAGATATAGATGATTGTATGCTATCTCCATGCTTATTCTGTGATACAAACATTAATGCATTTGTACCTCTTATGATAAAATTACTAACTACACAATCATGTGTCTATTTTAGTTTTTAGTCATTGGAGTCGTTTTCTCTTTTTTCAAGTAGTCAAATACAAACTGGTAATTTCCTATGAACTTGCCATCTTATTAAACAACAATTAAATTATTCCCATGGCAGTCTCTGACGTTTGAAACCCACTGAAAGGAGTTGTGCTTCCTAGATCTGAAGTCAGACATTTGTACCTTGGGAAAATGTCAGAAACGTTCAAAAAATACCTATATATATTTAAGTGCTGGTTTTTTTGTTGTTGTTTTGTTTGGGTTTGCTTTTTTTTTTTTTTTTTTTTTTTTTTTTTTTTAGCCCACTTATGCTATTATATTTTGTGGGGAAAGTTCTATATTTCTTCATGCTGATGACAATTCTTCATTAGGAGAAATTTCCAAGGGGGAAGAAAAAAAAGTGACACCCCAATATGCTTGTTTACATATTGGAATTCAAAGTAGTACCAGTTCTGTGTGTATGTAAGCAACGTCCCATCAAACATATTAATGCATGGCAACTAATGTTTAATGTTTTTCTGTCAGCGAATAAAGAATAATAGAGTTTGCCAGGAAAATCTGAGAAGTTCCAAGAAGGAAGAAATGCAGGCAGATGTGAAATGTAACTCTCTCAATGAATGGATCACAAATAATACTTCTACATGGACAATGGTTCTCCCACAGAATCAGATAAATACTAGCAGAAGACCATGATTAGTAGAGTGTCTCCTATGGGTTCCAGACATACCTGAATGGAAAGGAATTAAGAAGGGAGAAGAAGAATAAAAGGAAACAAGACAAAACCTACGCCTCAGGTGGGAGATGGAGAAGCAGGAAAGAGATTTCCAGAATGAGGCATATCCCTTCACTAAAGGGTAAATTACTTTTGACTGAAAGGAAATAAGGTAAAACACCTGATGAAATATAATTTGGATAGAGTAAGAGTCACACATACAATGTGTTTCCTGACCCTATATGGCCCAAACTGCAATGCAGCTAGCCAGTATGCATGGGGTCTGGAAGCTGAAACATGGGATTTAGAGGGATCCTGGGAGGCAAAGCAAAAAGAATACCCAGCTATGGATGTGTCTGGTGATAGAAGCAAAGTCTGATTCTGTAAAGAGCAATATTGCATAGGAACCTGGAATGTCAGGTACATGAATCAAGGCAAATTGGAAGTGGTAAAACAAGAGATGACAAGAGTGAAGGTCGACATTCTCGGAATGAGCAAACTAAAATCGACTGGAATTGGTGAATTTAACTCAGAGGACAATAATATCTACTACTGCGGGCAGGAGTCCCTTAGAAGAAATGGAGTGGCCATCATGGTCAACAAAACAGTCCTAAATGCAGTACTTGGATGCAATCTCAAAAACGACACAATGATCGCTGTTCATTTCCAACGCAAACCATTCAATGTCACAGTAATCCAAGTCTATGCCCCAACCAGTAATGCTGAAGAAGTGGAAGTTGAAAGGTTTTATGAGGACCTTCAAGACCATTTAAAACTAACAACCAAAAAGGATGTCCTTTTCATTATAGGGGCCTGGAATGCAAAAGTAGGAAGTCAAGAAATACCAGTAGTAAAAGGCAAATTTGGCCTTGGAATACAGAAAGAAGAAGGGCAAAGACTAACTGAGATTTGACAAGAAAATACATTGGTCATAACAAATAACCTGTTCTAACAACACAAGAGAAGGCTCTATACATGGACATCACCAGAAGGTCAACACTGAAATCAGATTGATTATATTCTTTGCAGCCAAAGATGCAGAAGCTCTATACAATCAGCAAAAACAAGACCAGGATCTGACTGTGGCTCAGACCATGAATTCCTTATTGCCAAATTCAGGCTGAAATTGAAGAAAGTAGGGAAAACCACTAGACCATTCAAGTATGACCTAAATCAAATCCCTTATGATTATGCAGTTGAAGTGAGAAATAGATTTAAAGGCCTAGATTTGATAGATAGAGTGCCAGATGATCTATAGAATGTGTTTCGTAACATTGCACAGGAGACAGGGATCCAGACCATCCTCATGGAAAAGAAATGCAAAAAAACCAAAATGGTTGTCTGGGGAGGCCTTACAAATAGCTGTGAAAGGAAGAGAAGTGAAAAGCAAAGAAGAAAAGGAAAGACATAAACATGTGAATGCAGAGTTCCAAAAACTAGCAAGAGATAAGAAGCCTTCCTCATAGATCAATGCAAAGAAATCAAGGAAAACAACAGAATGAGAAAGACTAGGGATCTCTTCAAGAAAATCAGACATTCCAAAGGAATATTTCATGCAAAGATGGGCTCGATAAGGACAGAAATGGCATGGACCTAACAGAAGCAGAAGATATTAAGAAGAGGTGGCAAGAATACACAGAAGAACTCTAAAAAAAAAAAAAAAAAAAACTTCATGACCCAGATAATCATGATGGTGTGATCACTGACCTAGAGCCAGACACCCTGGAACTGAAGTCAAGTTGGCCTTAAAAGCATCACTATGAAAAAAGTTTTAGGAGGTGATGGAATTCCAGGGGAGCTATTCAAAAACCTGAAAGATGATGCTTTGATACTGCTTCACTCAATATAAGAGCAAATTTGGAAAACTCAGAAGTGGCCTCAAGATTGGAAAAGGTTCAGTTTTCAACCCAATCCCAAAGAAAGGCAATGCCAATGAATGCTCAAACTACCGCCTAATTGCACTCATCTCACACGCTAGTAAAGTAATGCTCAAAATTCTCGAAGCAAGGTTTCAGTAATATGTGAACTGTGAAATTCCTGATGTTGAAGCTGGCTTTAGAAAAGGCAGAGGAACCAGAGATCAAATTGCCAACATCCGTTGGATTATGGAAAAAGCAAGAGAGTTCCAGAAAAACATCAATTTCTGGTTTACTGACTATGCCAATACCAGACCACCTGATCTGCCTCTTGAGAAATCTGTATGCAGGTCAGGAAGCAACAGTTAGAACTTGACATGGACGAACAGACTGGTTCCAAATAGGAAAAGGAGTACGTCAAGGGTGCATATTGTCACCATGTTTATTTAACTTATATGGAGAGTACATCATGAGAAATGCTGGACTGGAAGAAACACAAGTTGGAATCAAGATTGCTGGGAGAAATAACAATAACCTCAGATATGCAGATGACACCACTCTTATGGCATAAAGTGAATATGGGCTAAAAAGCCTCTTGATGAGAGTGAAAGTGGAGATTGAAAGGTTGGCTTAAAGTTCAACATTCAGAAAACGAAGATCATGGCATCTGGTTCCATCACTACATGGGAAATCGATGGAGAAACAGTGGAAACAGTGTCAGACTTTATTTTTCTGTGCTCCAAAATCACTGCAGATGGTGACTGCAGCCATGAAATTAAAAGACACTTACTCCTTGGAAGGAAAGTTATGACCAACCTAGATAGCATATTCAAAATCAGAGACATTACTTTACCAACAAAGGTTCGCCTATTCAAGGCCATGGTCTTTCCTGTGGTCATGTATGGATGTGAGAGCTGGACTGTGAAGAAAGCTGAGCGCCTAAGAATTGATGCTTTTGAACTGTGGTGTTGGAGAAGACTATTGAGAGTCCCTTGGACTGCAAGAAGATCCAACCAGTCCATTCTGAAGGAAATCAATCCTGGCATTTCTTTGGAAGTAATGATGCTAAAGCTGAATCTCCAGTATTTTGGCCACCTCATGCGAAGAGTTGACTCATTGGAGAAGACTCTGATGCTGGGAGGGATTGAGGGCAGGAGGAGAACGGGACGACAGAGGATGAGATGTCTGGGTGGCATCACTGACTCGATGGATGTGAGTCTGAGTGTACTTCGGGAGCTGCTGATGGACATGTCGCTCTGGCATGCTGCGGTTCATGAGGTCGCTCAGTGTCAGACACGACTTAGCGACTGATCTGATCTGATAAAAGGTATAAATAGATAAAGAATTCTCACTTTGTCTATCTTCTTTAAATACAAAGTCTCTTTTTTCACATTCATTTTCCTTAAGCTTGCACCTGTTTGTGCCTCCTTTACCTCAGTGATTAAAACATGAATTCAAATTGAAATTTAATTATCTTTATAATAGTGTACAAACTCATCAAACAAACTAACATAAGCTGTTATACTTTATATAGTCAGGGAACAAACAGATTATCATTTAAATAGTGGCAAAAATATTTAAGATCCCAAAAGATATTTACAATTTAACATAATTTGCTTACTGATTAGCCACATACACATTTATTGATGGGCTTCTTCTAAATCCCTTAGAAGATAAATATATTATCAACCACGTAACCCATTACCCGAGATAACTAGTAGCATTTTTATTATCCATGCTTTCTAATTAAACCTGGGTTCTATACAATCTGTTCTACAAATCATTTGCAAATTAACAGACGAAAATAGTCAATATATTTGTAAAGCAATGAAAACTGAAAATTCATAAGTCAAAATGTCTTGAATTAGGCCTGAGAGGACGCAGCTGGTTTAAAAGACCCTGAGATGGAAGAGGGAATTTACCCAAGGCTGGAATGAAGCCGAGGAAAATAACATTAACAAAAATGTTTTGAACATCTATTAAGAAACAAATAGTGGTAATTCTGCATTCATAAAATAATTACTATTCTCTTTAGAATACACAACATGGTCATCTGAAACTTCATTCCTAAAAACAAGGGAGGAACAAGGAATATTTGGAAATGTACATTTATTTGTAAGTTAAAAGTGAATTATACAGATTAGAAGAAAAAGAAAAAGTAGAAGTGGTTTGTAATTTACCTAACACATTCTAAAAAAGACATTCTTAGACTTTCCCTGAATAGTTAGCAGCAACACATTTGCTAGAGAAAGGCTGTACCAGTTACTTTGGGGAAACTAGACAGCACTGAACATAAAGGCAAAGAAGTGTAACTGAATACAGCAAAGGTTAAGTAAGCACTGAGAGTGAAAACGAAGTGCCAGAAATGAATTATGGAGAGAGATTTGTTGTGCAATGTGAAACGTGGTGCTATTGTGAAGGATGCCTTCTCATTCTTTTCCGTTACAGTTTTCCTGGAGGCATTACAAGGACATTAAACATGTCCCAAGGAGAACTGAGGTCTGTAAAAAGGAGAATTCAAGGAATGACTGTCCCACTGCCCTCTTTCAGTTAGCTTACCACTACCATTTTGGAAGTTACAAGTAAAGTTATTGTCAAATCTGATTAGTTGTGAACTGTCTGCCTCAGAATAAAGATCAGTAGAAATGCATAGTGCTAGCATCGATTTTATGAGAAAAGAAGACTGAACACGTTGAGATATATGTGCCTTCTAAGAAAATGGTTAAGTTTTGTGAGAGATAGGGCAAAGTAAACCAGCAGACATGAACCTAAACGTGCAACCTGGATTGACCCTTTCCTGGTAGCACAGATGGTAAAGCACCTGCTTACATCGGTAGAGACCTGGGTTCCATCCCTTGGTCGGAAAGATTCCCTCGAGAAGGAAATGGCAACCCATACCAGTATTCTTACCTGGAAAATCTCATCGACCGAGGAGCCTGGTAGGCTACAGTCCATGGGGTCGCAAAGAGTCGGACATGACTGAGCAAATTCACTTCAGTTCACTTGCACAGAAACAGTATTTTCACCAGTAGTGAACTGTCCACAAAGTAAGGTATGGACAAATATTTAACATTCGAAAAAGAAAAAATCAGGGTGTCATGAATCACAGCTAAGGGAGAGTCCTGGGAAGAGATGAAGGCCGGAGGGGCGAAGCCTCCAGTGACCACAAGTAGGCTTCTGCTAGTTTACTACCACGCCTGCAGTTAAACTGGCATGAATCCAAATTTAATAGTATTTTACCCTTGGTGTAAATTTGACTAAAAGGGAGAGGAAATTATACCGCGATGTGAAAAGTTCAGAAGGAAGCAGAAGCAGCTTCTTGCTCCTATGTGGACTGTGCAGTCCAATCAAAGACATCAGGGAACCAGAAGAAGAAGGAACTACCACTGATGGCGGCTGGTGGTTCCCGAAACTAAGTCATTGCCTTTATTCTTAGGCATAGCTGTAGCAGCAGGCTCACTGTTCCCAGGCAGCTCCCTGTGCTGCTGCCGCTGCCAGGTAATCCTCCGAGGCTTCCTACGAACTAAGTTGCACTCTCCGAAATGAGAACTTGGGAGAGATTGGCACGCAGCCACTCTTAGCAGCAACAAAATGGCAACGCGGCTGGTGTCACGGGGTGAATGTCGCTTTCCTCACTCATGACGCCACCGGCCTATCCCCCAAGCATAGACTTTTCTGCCCTAAGGAGCACGTGTATACCAAACCAACAGATTTCCTGGGACTCAACAATGTGAGGGATGCTGTGTCACATTTCAGTAAAGAGTAATAGATTTTTGGAGAACACTGCGCTGAGCTTGAAACGAGATGTGTCAATAAAGTGAAGACCTCGTGAATTTCCATAATTAGAAAACTCTTGAACTAAGGATGCTAAAGCTGAAACTCCAGTACTTTGGCCACATCATGAGAAGAGTTGACTCATTGGAGAAGACTCTAATGCTGGGAGGGATTGGGGGCAAGATTAGTTGAGGATGACAGAGGATGAGATGGATGGATGGCATCACTAACTCGATGGATGTGAGTCTGAGTGAACTCCGGGAGTTGGTGATGGACAGGGAGCCCCAGTGTGCTGTGATTCATGGGGTAGCAAAGAGCTGGACACAACTGAACGACTGATCTGATCTTATCTGATCTGAACTAACTCATACTACTGAACACACTTCTGCTACCTGTCAATAAGTGTTCTTGCCTGACCATTTCTTCACTTAAATTGCATCCATTGTCTTCCTTCTTGGAAAAACAAATTCCATCAGGATGCGTCTGTTAGAAATATAGCATAATACAAGTGGTGGAGGAATCAAAGAGAAAGGTTATAGATCTATCACAGGACCTGGACAAACGTTCTTAGGTTTGGAAGACAGGAACTTCTTGCAGTTCATTAGAGATCCCTCTCTTTGAAATACGTAGGTCCAGTAAGCTAGGGACTGTTGGTGGCAAGAGTAGAGCCCCTAGTCTGTGTATCCAATGTTGGAGTGATGGAATAAAGTTTAAAGTTACTGTAAATAAACATACCAAAAAAATATTTCTCTTGGGAAATAAAATGTCTAGGATTGTTTTTCATAGTGATGGAAGACCTTTTCACCTATTTATGTATTAGTGAAAATTCTGGCTAGATATAATTTTGCTTGAACTTTATGCTAGACACTCTATTTTTGATCTGTGAAACAAATATTGTTCATCTGCTTTAACCATAGAGAATCGTCACTGGGCATCCACTTGAATGGGGAAGTAAAAATCTACTTCACCTTCTGTCATCAGTGTGCCCTCTGGAAAATCAGGATACAAAAATGAAATTGTGCCTTTCTGTGCTTTGGAGTTGTGTGTTCCTAGTCGGTTAAGGGAATCAAGAAGTTTAATGATTTCAGATTCTTGCCTAGGAAAACACTAACATCACTGCTTGCCATACCAGTATTTTGTGGTTAACAGGATCCTTTTACCACAATATATGTTTCACTCATGTGTTTCACACTTTAAAGAAATTTCTATATTTACTGGTTCTGCCCCTGCTGATTCAGAACACTCCTTTTAAAACTGTATGAAATAACACTTCTCAGGCTATGGTCCTTGAGTTTGTTTGAATATTATTGTTTCTAATTTTAGTATATGTATCATTTATTGGGTATTTTCATCAATATGGTATAATTTTGTTCAAAGAATAACATTGTGTTTCACTTCAAGTATGAAACATTGTACTGAATGTTGTCTCTTACTTAATCATGACATATGATCAGTGAGTCCACATAATAACGAATGAGAGTTGGTACTTTTAAGCAGAAACCAGGGCTTGCCTGGTAGGTCATCTGCTTAATAATCTCCTGCAATGCAGTTTGATTTCTGGTTTTGGAAGATTCTCTCGAGAAGCAATTTGCCACTCACTCCCACTTTCTTCAGGCTTCCTTGGTGGTACAGTTGGTAAAAAATTCATCTGTTACAAGAGAGAAGCTGGAAGAGTTGCCTGACATCCCACTCCAGTGTTCTTTCCTAGTGATCCCTCATAGACAGAGAAGCTTGATGGGCTATATAGTCCAGAGGGTCACAAAGAGTCAGTCCACAGGGTCACACAGAGTCAGACATGACTGTTAGATTAAGCAAACCAGAAACCAAAATAGATTAAAAAAAAAAAAAAAAAAAAAAACACCTTGAAGTTTGGTGGTCTGCCTTAGAAAGTGTATTTTAATCCTAAAAAAAAAAAAAAAAAAAAAAAAATTAAACAATGAACTTTGCTACTTTCTTGTCCCTATAAAATCAGAGGAGAAACGGAGTGCCATTTCCCTTTTTAGAGGCTAGTTGTTGTAGTAGAAAATATTAAATGTGGTTTATTACATTGATTGATTTGTGGACATTGAAGAACACTTGCATTACTGGGATAAAGCCCACTTGGTCATGATGTATGATCTTTTTAATGTGTTGTTGGATTTTGATTGCTAGATTTTTGTTAAGGATTTTTTCATCTATGTTCATCATTGATATTGGCCTGTAATTTTCTTTTTTTGTGGCATCTTTGTCCGATTTTGGTATTAGAGTGATGGTGGCCTCATAGAATGTTTTTGGAAATTCACCTTCTTCTGCAATTTTCTGAAACAGTTTGAGTAGGATAGGTGTTAGCTCTTCCCAAATTTTTTGGTAGAATTCAGCTGTGAAGTCGTCTGGACCTGGGCTTTTGTTTGCTGGAAGATTTCTGATTACCGTTTCAATTTCCGTGCTTGTGATAGGTGTGTTAAGATTTTCTATTTCTTCCTGATTCAGGTTTGGAAAGTTGTACTTTTCTAAGAATTTGTCCATTTCTTCCACGTTGTCCATTTTATTGCCATATAATTGCTGATAGTAGTCTCTTATGATCCAGCAATCCCACTGCTGGGCCTACACACTGAGAAAACCAGAATTGAAAGAGGCACGTGTACCCCAATGTTCATAGTAGCACTGTTTACAATAGCCAGGATTTGGAGCAACCTAGATGTCCATCCACAGATGAATGGATAAGAAAACTGTGGTACATATACACAATGGAATATTACTCACCCATTAAAATAATGCATTTGAATCAGTTCTAATGAGCTGGATGGAACTGGAGCCTATTATATAGAGTGAAGTCAGCCAGAAATTAAAACATAAATACAGTATACTAATGCATATATATGGGATTTAGAAAGATGGTAAAAATAACCCTGTTTATGAGATAGCAATAAAGACACTGATGTATAGAACAGACTTTTGGACTCTGGGAACGGGAGAGGTTAGGATGATTTGGGAGAATAGCATTTTAATATGTATAATATCATATCTGAAATGAGTTGCCAGTCCAGGTACGATGCCCGATAACGGATGCCCTGGACTGGTGCACTGGGACGACCAGGGGGATGGTATGGGGAGGGAGGAGGGACGAGAGTTCAGGATGGGGAACATATGTATACTTGTGGTGGATCCATCTTGATGTATGGCAAAAGCAATACAATATTGTAAATTTAAGCGAAATAAAATTTAAAATAAAAAATAAAATATTTAATGATTAAAAAAAGGATTTAAACCTACTGAGATGCTGCTTGTAAATATGAAAAAAAAAAAAAAAATCTACTTCAAGATGAATACCAAAGCAAGAACCTAAGTGAAATTAATTGCTGTGGTTTGGCATGGATTCAAAAAGAGGTAAATAAATGTATATAGTGACTGGCTAAATTCTCTGGCAAAACATCATTAAAATTCACAATCGATATTGTAAAGGACATTTACACACAATAAAAAAATGCCTTTCAGTTATGCATAGTATTAATAATCAAAAACATTGACTACTTTTCAGACATTTCACACAAAAGTCTTTTAAACAAACTATCTAATTTATCTCCTAAAACAACATGGTGGTGATGGTCATTATTAGTTGCTAAGTTATTCCCTTCTCTTTTTCATCTCCATGGACCTTAAACCACCAGGCTCCTCTGCCCGTAGGATTTCCTAGGCAAGAATAATGAGGTTGGTTTCCATTCACTCTTCCAGAAGATCTACCTTTCCAACTCATGGACTTCTCAACCATGGGTCATCTAAATTGGGAGGTGGATTCTTTACCACTGAGGCACCAGGAGAATCCCCCAAAGAAACACAGTATCTACTTACGAAGTAGTTCTTGGCTTTCACTCAGATCAGATCAGATCAGTCGCTCAGTCGTGTCCGACTCTTTGTGATCCCATGAACTAGTACTACATAAATCTTCTAGCCTTCATAGTCTGGGTTTCTTCAGAAATACCCTAGTGATCCATTGGTTAATAGTCAGCTTCCCAGTGATGCTTGTCTGGGAGGATCCCACATAGTGACATGTAACTAAGCTCATGGACCACAGCTCATGAGCTCATGTGGCAAAACTAGAGTCAGTGTTCTGCAACAAAAGAAACCATCACAATGGGAAGGCTATGCACCACATTCAAGTGCATCGTAACACTTGCCTCAGCTAGAGAAAGCCTTTGAACATCCATGAATACCTGGCCCCACCAAAATAAATAAAATTTTAAATATAATAAAATGATTAAGACTTTTAAAAAGTGAGTTTGTTTAACATAGAAATGTAGTTACATATAGCAGCAATCAAATATACATTGAATGTTGAAAGCACAAAAATACTTATTTTCAAAACATGATAGAACAATACTGATTAGAACAAATTATTCCACAGAATAAAAATATTCTATTCAATCGTTCACCAGGATGAGATGTAAGGGTATCCCAACCATCAGAGTTCAGATTTGTGGTGTGAATGCCTAAAAGCCTATAAAATATCATGTTTCTGATATAATTTGAGTATACATATATCTACTTAAGCTGTTAGCTCTCTCTTCTGCAACTTAATATTTCCTTTTGAAGCAATTTGGCTTTTTTAAATAAAATGTGTAGATTAGTTTCCTGTGTTTTAATTTCTGAGGAGACTTCTCATTCTGCCCACACACTAGGACACTTGTAATATAATGTCCATTCAGATCAGATCAGATCAGATCAGTCGATCAGTCTTGTCCGACTATTTGTGACCCCATGAACCGCAGCTCGCCAGGCCTCCCTGTCCATCACCAAATACTCGAAGTCACTCAGACTCATGTCCATCAAGTCAGTGATGCCATCCAGCCATCTCATCCTCTGTCGTCCCCTTCTCCTCCTGCCCTCAATCTCTCCCAGCATCAGAGTCTTCTCTAATGAGTCAACTCTTCACATGAGGTGGCCAAAATACTGGAGTTTCAGCTTTAGCGTCATTCCTTCCAAAGAAATCCCAGGGCTGATGTCCTTCAGAATGGACTTGTTGGATCTGCTTGTAGTCCAAGGGACACTCAAGAGTCTTCTCCAACACCACACTTGAAAAGCATCAATTCTTCAGCGCTCAGCGTTCTTCACAGTCCAGCTCTCACAACCATACATGACAACATGAAAGACCATAGCCTTGACTAGGGGAAACTTTGTTGGCAAAGTAATGTCTCTGCTTTTGAATATGCTATCTAAGTTACTCAAAACTTTCTTTCCAAGGAGTAAGCGTCTTTTAATTTCATGGCTGCAGTCACTATCTGCAGTGATTTTGGAGCCCAGACAAAGAACGTCTGACACTGTTTCCACTGTTTCTCCATCTATTTCCCATGTACTGATGGGACCAGATGCCATGGTCTAAGTTTTCTGAATGTTGAGCTTTAAGCCAACCTTTTCTCTCTCCACTTTCACTTTTACTTTGTCTTCACTTTCTGCCATAAGGGTGGTGTCCATTACTATAGTTCAAGTTTCGTCTACACTAACCTTGCTTTCCATTAAACCTGTATTACATTTCTTTTAGCAGGCTCTAGTGTTATTCTTTAAGATGGTTTTGCCGTTCTTTAATTTTAGTATAATGATCACTGATTTTAAAACGAAATTAACACTTTTCTAATGTGCTTTTATTTTTAAATGTATTTTAATATAAATTTATTTATCTTAATTGTGGATTAAATACTTTCAAATAGTGTATTGGTTTTGCCATACAACACAAGAATCCACCACAGGTATACACCTCTTCCCCATTCTGAACACCCCTCACTCCATCCTCCCTTTACCATCCCTCTGGGTCATCCCAGTCCACCAGCCCCAAGCATCCAGTATCATGCATGAAACCTGGACAGGCAATTCATTTCATATATGTTATTAAATATGTTTCAATGGCATTTTCCCAAAACATCCCACCCTTTCCCTCTCCCACAGAATCCAGAAGACAGTTCTATACCTCTATGTCGCTTTTGCTGTCATGCTTAAAGGGTTATCATTACCATCCTTCTAAAGTCCACATATATGCATTGGTATACTGTATTGGTGTATTCTTTCTGGCTTACTTCACTCTGTATAATAGGCTCCAGTTTCATCCACCTATTTAGAATTGATTCAAACATATTCTTCTTAATGGCTGAGCAATACTCCATTGTGTGTATGTACAACAGCTTTCTTATCCATTTAACTGCTGATGGTCATCTAGGTGGCTTCCATGCCCTGGATAATAGAAACAGTGCTGCGATGAACATTTGAGTACACGTGTCTCTAAATTCTGGTTTCCTCTGTGTGTGTGCATAGCAGTGGGATTGCTGGATCTTAAGGAAGTTATATTTCCAGTTTTTTTTAAGGAATCACCACACTGTTCTCCATAGTGGCTGGACTAGTTTGCATTCTCACCAACAGTGTAAGAGGGTTCCCTTTTTTCTGCAACCTCTCCAGCATAAATTGCTTGTAGACTTTTAGATCACAGTCATTCTGACTGGGGTGAAAGGATACCTTATTGTGGTTTTGATTTGCATTTCTCTGATAATGAGTGATGTTGAGCATCTTTTCGTGTGTTTGTTAGCCATCTGTATGTCGTCTTTGGAGAAATGTCTATTTAGTTCTTTGGCCCATTTTTTTATTGAGTCATTTATTTTTCTGCAATTGTGCTCCAGGGTTTCCTTGTGTATTTTTGAGATTAGTTGTTTGTCAGTTGCTTCATTTGCTAATATTTTCTTCCATGCTAAAGCCTGTCTTTTCAGCTGCTAATAGTTTCCTTTATTCTGTAGAATCTTTCAAGATTACTTCAGTCCCATTTGTTTATTATTGCTTTTATTTCCAAAATTCTGGGAGGAGGATCATAGAGGATCCTGCTGTGACTTATGTCAGAGAGTGTTTTTCCTATGTTCTCCTTCAGCAGTTTTATAGTTTCTGGCTTTACATTTAGATCTTTAATTCATTTGAGTCTATTTTTTTGGATGGTGTTAGAAAGTGTTCTAGTTTCATTATTTTACAAGTGGTTGAAGAGTTTTCCCAGCAACCCTTGTTGAAGAGACTGTCTTTAATCCATTGTATATTCTTGCCTCCTTTGACAAAGATAATGTGTTCATAGTTGCATGGATTTATCTCTGGGCTTTCTACTTTGTTCCACTAATCTATATTTCTGTCTTTGTGCCAGTACCATACTGTCTTGATGAATGTGTCTTTGTATTAGATCTGGAAGTCAGGCAGGTTGATTCTTCCAGTTACATTCTTTCTCAAGATTGCTTTGGCTATTCAACTTTTTTTTTTTTTTTTTTTTATTTCCATACAAACTGCGATATATTATTTTTTCTAGCTCCATGAAAAACACCACTGATAGATTGATAGAGATTGCACTACTCTTAGAGTGTTGTGAGCTGTTTCCAACCCAAAATAAAGGACCCGATCAAAACAGGGTTTAATTTGGAAAACTCTGCGTTATTATTAGGTCTGTAGAATCTTCTGATACTGATGGAAAAATCTACAAATGTTTTAAACTAATTTGATTATAGTAATTAATGTTTTCTAAAGAATTAAAGAGTTACTCATCAAAATATTTCATTCCCATGGGGATGGGGGTGGGGGATACCTCTAACTACTTAAGTCCATCATGATTTTATTAAGATAATCTGTGAGATCTGATTCTCTGTGTATCACAATATTATCAATACCTCTCTCTGAGATTAAAAAAAAAAAAATAGAATTCACTTCCTTAAAGAAGTTACATTTAAATATGGAAAAAGTTGGTTCATTAGTGGTTAAAATGGCTGTATGAGGAGTGGATTGATAATTTTTCTTCTTCTCTGAAACTTGTGTCTTCAGTTCTTACTAAAATGTACTATTCTGCTGTTATTCAGTTGCTCAGTCCTAGGAACTCTCGGCAACACCATGGACTGCAGCACATGAGGCCTCCCTGTCCATCACTAACTCCCAGAGATTGCTCAAATTCATGTGCATCAAATTAGTTGTACCATCCGACCATCTCATCCTCCGCTATGCCCTTCTCCTTCTTCCCTCAAGCTTTTCCAGCATCAGGGTCTTTTTCTGTTGTCAGTTCTTTGCATCACGTGGCCAAAGTATCGGAGGTTCAGATTCAGCAAAAGTACTTCCAATGAATATTCAGGGCTGATTTCCATTGGGATTGAATGCTTTGATTTCCTTGCAGTCCAAGGACTCTCAAGAGTATTCTCCATCACCACAGTTCAAAAGCAGCAATTATTCCGTGCTCAGCTTCCTGTATAGTTCAACTCTCACATAATTGCGAAGTAATGCCTCTGCTTTTGAATACGCTTTTTAGATGGTTACAGCTTTTCTTCCGAGGATCTAGCACTTTTAATTTCATGGCTGCAGTCAACATCTGCAATGATTTTGGAGCCCATGAAAATAAAATATATCAATGTTTCCATTTCCCCCAAAGATTTCCCTATTTTACGTGAAGTGATGTGACCAGATGCCATGACCTTCATTTTTCAATGTTCAGTTTTTGGCCAGCTTTTTCACTCTTCTTTCTTTTTGTCAGCAGGCTCTTTAGTTATTCACTTTCTGTCACATATATGGTGTCAAGTGCATATCTGAGGTTATTGAAATTTCTCCAGGCAATCCTGATTCTAGTTTGGGCTTCATTCAGCCTGACACTTCACATGATGTGCTCTGAATATAAGTTAAATAAAACACATGACAATGCACAGCCTTGATGTACTCCTTTCCCAATTTTAAACTAATGCATTTTTCCATGTCCAGTTCTACCTGTTGTTTCTTGACCTGCCTACAGATTTCTCAGGATGTGGCTAAAGAGATCTGGTATTTGCATCTTTTCAAGAAATTTTCATAGTTTGTTGTCATCCACAGAGTCCAAAAATTTGGCAGAGTCCAAATCAGATGTAGATGTTTTTGCATGAACTCCTTGCTTTTTCTTTGATCCATGGATTTTGGCAATTTGATCTCTGGTTCCTCTGACTTTTCTAAATCCAGCTTTAACATTTGAAAATTCTGTGTTCATATACTGTTGAAGCCTGGCTTACAGAACTTTGCACATCACTTTGCTTGCTTGGGAGATGCATGAAGTTTTGTGCTTGTTAGAACATTCTTTGGCATAGCCTTTCTTTGTGATTGGAGTTTAAACTAACCTTTTCCAATTCTGTAGCCAATGCCGAGCTTTCAAAATTTCCTGACATATTGAGTGCAGGATTTTAGTGGCACAGTCTGGGAGGACTTGAAACTGCACGACTGGAAACCCATCATCTCTAGTAACTTTGTTTATAGTGATTCACTAAGGACTCTTGATTTCACATTCCACGATGTTTGGTTCTAGGTGAGTAAAGACACCATCATGGTTATTTCGTCATTAAGATTTATTTATTTATTTATTTATTTTTGATAGAGTTCTGTGTATTCTTGCCACCACTTCTTGATGTATTCTGCCTCTGTCAGGTCCATATTGGTTCTCTCTTTTATTGTGCCCATTTTGCATGGAATGTTCCCTTGATCCCTGGAACATTCTTGAGGCGAAGTCTGTTCTTTACCAGTATATAGTTTTTCTCTATTCTCTTTGACTGCTGAGGAAGGCTTTCTTATCTCTCCTTGCTGTTCTTTGGGAAACTGGGTTCAAATAGATTATCTTTCTTTTTCTCATATGCGTTTAGTTTCTCTTCTTTTCTAAGTTATTTGTAAGGCAACCTCAGAAAATTCCTTTGCCTTTTTGCATTTATTTTATTTTTTGGATATTCTCTTGATCACTGTCTCATGCACAATGTCATGACCCTCGGTCCAAAATTTTCCAGGCAGTGTGTCTATAAGATCTAAATCTTTAAATCAATTTGTCACATCCACTGTGTAATCATAAGGGTTTGATTCCAGTCAAACCCAAATGGTCTAGTGATTTTCAGGACTTTCTTCAATTTAAGTCTGAACTTTGCTTTAAGGCATTCATGATCTGGGCCATGTCACTGCTCAGTCTTGTTTTGGCCGACTGTATAAAGCTTCTCCATCTTTGCCTTTGAAGAATATAATCAATCGGATTGCAACATTGGGCATCTCAAGACTCATCTCTTGTGTTTTTGGAAGAGGTTGTTTGCTATGAATTATGAGTTTTATTAGGAAACACTGTTAGCCTTTGCCCTGCTTCATATGTACACCAAGGTGAAAATTGCCTGTTACTCCAGGTATGTCTTTACTTCCTACTTTTTCTAGAAGGCAGTGGAGCTGGGCAGTATAAGCCCTCGTTCCTCTGCCTTTTCTAAATCCAGTGTAGTAGTTCACATACTTTGAAGCCTAGCTCAAAAATTTTGATCATTACCTTGCTTAATATTTGAAATGAGCACAATTGTCCAGTACGTTGAATAATGCTTGGCATTGCCTTTTGATGTGAGGATCAGTTATTTGTCATGTCTGCACTGGAGCTTGCTCAGTAGTGTCACACGGTGTATTCCATACTGCAAACTCTGTTGTTGGATCACGTATGCCATATAGTGTTGAGTCAGTAGAGGTAGGATGATACATCCAGAATGCAAGCTCAGTAGTTTCACTAAGCCTGCTGTAGAACACTGGTTCAGTAATCCTATGATGTGTGTTCTAGAATACAGGATCAATACGGTGGTCACATTTCCTCCAGAGTTTAGGCACTTCAGAAGTGTCACGTGTGCTTAGAATGGGGTCTTAGTAGTCGTGAGATGCATGCTCTACAACTCAGTTTCAGTAGTGGAGAGATATGTTCTCTAGAGTGCAAGCTAGTAGTTACAAGATACTTGGTGCAATGCCTTGTAGTACACAAAGAAGCAGTGGAAGTCGTCACAGCACTGAATCACTGAAAGGTGAAAAACTACTAGGTGTGTTTGATCCACAGTGGACAAAGAAGCATTCAAAGAATGTTTTACTCTTTGACTTCTGATTTACAGGATGGTGGTAATTATTGAGTTTGTTCCACCTAAAGTAGATGAAGATGTACTTAAGTCATGTCAAAAAACTGAAACAGTGATGGTTATAATCTATTAATCATGCCTGAGTAATTTGGATGCCGAAACACTTAAAAGCTTCAGAGCACTGAAACACTGGAATTCGATAAATTATTGGATGTATCTTCCAAGAATGGATGACGAAACCCTCGAAATGTATCACATAGCTGAAAACATGGATGTTGATGAGTACTGGGTGTGTTTGACCTGGGGTAGGTTAAGTGGGGACTCATTTAACCATATGACAGCCCTACAACACAGGATGGTGATAAATTTATGAGTGTGTATGAACTGGTATGTACAGAAACCTTTGAAACATATCACACAACTAACCACGTGATGGTGAACAATTTCCAGGTGGATCTGAAGCAGAGCATATGAAAAAAGATTTGAAGAATGTTACAGAACTGAAACAATTGATGGTGATAAACTATTGCTTGCGTTATTATGGGGTATAAGAATAAGCAGTTGAAACATGTCACAGAACAGAAACACTGCATGCACATAAGCTACTGGTTGTGTTTCACCTAAAAAGGATTATAGAAGTATTTGAAGCATGTTGCACAACTAAAATATTAGATGTTTAAAAATGACTGAATATACTTGATAAGAAGTGAATGAATAAAGAAAGCACTTGAAGCTTTCTTCAATGTGACATCACTGAAGCACTGATTGAGAATACTAGCTATGTTTGAACAGAGATGCACACAGAGGCTTCAGAAATAATTTCATAGTCCTGAATGCTAACACTAGATGGGAAAACAAACAAACAAACCAACAAAAAAATCAAACTAATGTGTTTGTTTGACAGAGGAATGGATGAAGAAGCAGTTGACATTATGTCATAGCAGTGAAACAAGATGGTTATCAATGGTAGGTATATTGATGTCAGTTGGAACAAGAACACATTCAATCTTATCAACCCCCTGAAATACTGGAGGATGATGAACTACTGGCTGTTTATGCCTCAGTGTGGACAAAAATAATGTCAAATCATGTCACACCACTGAAACACTGATATTGTGTAAAACACTGACTGTCTAGAACTAGGGTGGATGATGAAGCTCTTTAAGCCTGTCACAGTATGTAAACTCTGGATAGTGACAAACCACAGAGATTGGTGTATGGGCGAGAATGAAGAAGTCATTCGGTCATGCTCCAAAACTAAAACACTGGCTGTTTATAACTACTAGAAATTTTGCACCAGGGATAATGTAGAAGCATTTGAAGCATGACAGTGTACTGCAAAAATGGATGGTGATAAACAATTATGTTAACCTGGAGTAGATAAAGAATTTCTTGAATCCAGTGGCAGGCATGAAATGCTGTGTGTTGACAAACTCCTGGATGTTTTTGTACTCACTTCAGTGATGAATTGAAATCTGAAATTCATATGTCACAGCACTGGACACTGGTCGTACAAAATATTGGTTATGACTGACCAGAGTGGGAAGAGAGAAATTTGAATTGTGCCACACCATTTGAAGTAAAGAAATAGAGGGAAACCATATAATGGGAAAGACTAGAGATCTCCTCAAAAAATTTAGAGATAGCAAGCAATCATTTCATGCAAATATGGGATCAATAAAGGACAGAAATTGTTAAGGCCTAACAGAATTATGACCAACCTAGATAGCATATTCAAAAGCAGAGACATTACTTTACCAACAAAGGTTCGCCTAGTCAAGGCTATGGTCTTTCCTGTGGTCATGTATGGATGTGAGAGCTGGACTGTGAAGAAGACTGAGCGCCGAAGAATTGATGCTTTTGAACTGAGGTGTTGGAGAAGACTCTTGAGAGTCCCGTGGACTGCAAGAAGATCCAACCAGTCCATTCTGAAGGAGATCAATCCTGGAATTACTTTAGAAGGAATGATGCTAAAGCTGAAACTACAGTATTTTGGCCACCTCATGCGAAGTGTTGACTCATTGGAGAAGACTCTGATGCTGGGAGGGATTGAGGGCAGGAGGAGAAGGGGACGACAGAGGATGAGATGGCTGGATGGCATCACTGACTTGATGGATGCGAGTCTGAGTGACCTCCGGAAGCGGGTGATGGACAGGGAGGCCTGGCGTGCTGCGGTTCATGGGGTCGCAAAGAGTCGGACACGACTGAGCGACTGATCTGATCTGATCTGAACAGAATCAGAAGATAATAAGAAGAGGTGGTAAAAATACACAGAACTGTCCAAAAAAAGATATTTATGACTCAGATAATCACGATGGTGTGATCATTCACCTTTAACCAGACATCCTGGAATGTGAGCTCAAGTGGGATTTAGGAAACATCACTACAAAGAAAGCGAGTGGAGGTGATATATTTCCAGTAGAACTATTTCAAATACCAAAAGATGATGCTATAAAAGAGCTACACCATCATTCCACAAAATTTGGAAACTTCACCACTGGCCACAGGACTGGAAAAAATCAGTTTTTACTCTAATCCCAAAGAAAGGCCATGCCATAGAATTCTCCAACTACTGCACAGTTGCACTCATCTCACCCGCTACTAAATTAATGCTCAAAATTCTCCAAGCCATGCTTCAGCAGTACATCAGCCGTTAATTTCCATATATCCAAGCTGGTTTTCTAAAAGGCAGAGGAACCAAGATCAAATTGCCAATATCCGCTGGTTCATTGAAAAACCAGGAGAGTTCCACTAAAAGATGCACTCTTGTTTTATTAAGACTTTGATTGTGTGGATTACAATAAACTTTGGGAAATTCTCAAACAGATGGGGATACCAGATCACCTGACTTGCCTCTTGATAAACGTGTATGCAGGTCAGGAAGCAAGAGTTAGAACTGAATACAGAACAGCAGACTGATTCTAAATAGGAAAATGTGTAATTCAAGTTTGTATAATTGTCACTCTGCTTATTTAACTTCTACACAGTGTACATAATGAGAAACTCTGGGATGGAGGAATCACAAGGTGGAATCAAGATTCAAGGAGAAATATCGATAACCCCAAACATGAAGAGGACACCACCCTTATGGCAGCAAGTGAAGAATTAAAAAGCCTCTTGGTGAAAGTGAAACGGGAGAGTGAATTAGTGGGCTTAAAGCTCAACATTCAAAAAACTTAGATCATAGCATCCGATGCCATCACTTCATGGCAAACAGATGAGGAAACAGTGGAAACAGTAGATAATTTATTTTTCTGTGCTCCAAAATCATTGCAGATGGTGACTGCAGCAATGAAATTAAAAGACACTACTCCTTGGAAGGAAAGGTATGACCAGAGTAGACAGCATGATTAAAAAACTGAGACTTTACTTTGTCAACAAAGGTGCATCTAGGCAAGGCAATGATTTTTCCAGTGCTTATGAAACTCCAGTATTTTGACCACCTCCTACGAAGAGTTGACTCATTTGAGAAGACTGTGATCCTGGGAGGGATTGCGGGCAGGAGGAGAAGGGGACGACAGAGGATGAGATGGCTGGATGGCATCACTGGCTCGATGGATGTGAGTCTGAATGACCTCCAGGAATTGGTGATGGACAGGAAGGCCTGGCGTGCTGCACTTCATGGGGTCAGAAAGAGTCAGACACGACTGAGCGACTGATCTGATCTGATCTGATGTATAGATGTACGTGTTGGACTATAAGGAAGGCTGAGCACTGAAGAATTGATGCTTCTGAACTGTGGTGTTTAAGAAGACTCTTGAGAGTCCCTTGGACTGCTAGGAGATCCAACCAGTCCATCCTAAATGAAACCAGTCCTTAGTGTTAATTGGCAAGACTGATGTTGAAGCTGAAACTCCAATAATTTGGGCCGCTTGATGTGAAGAACTGACGCATTTGAAAACATCCTGTTACTGGGAAAGATTGAGGGCAGGAGGAGAAGGGGATGTCACAGGATGAGATGGTTGGATGATATCATTCTCAAACCCATTGAAGTTGCTGATATATAGGGAGTCATTACTTGCTGAGGTTCATGAGATAAGAAAGAGGTGGACATGAATCAGTGAATGAGCTGAACCGAATACCACTTAAAGATTGATTGATTGATTTCTTTATTTTTTAGTAATCTTGGGCACGTTTGACCTGGGTGAATAGAGAAGCCATTGAAGCATGTCACACAATGTATCTCTGAATTTTCAATAATTACCAGCTAGGTTTGACATTGAATGGATGTATAAGAACTTTAAATATGCCACTGAACTTGAACACTGTATGGTGATACATTAGTGAATGCATTTAAATGGGGTGAATGAACACACCATTGAAGTTTATTTTGGCATTTAAACAGTAGGTGGTGAATGTTATGGATATGTTGGACTTGGGATGATGAAGAAGACTTGAGGAGTGGCACAGAGTAAAAAATTGAATGGTGTGAACTGCTGAATGTTTTTGATCTGATGTGGATGGGAAAATCCTGGAAGCATGCCATAAAGCTGAAACACTAAATCCTGATAACCTACTGCATGTGTTTTACCTAGAGAGGATGAAGAAGCCCATGATGTATGTCACAGGACTGAAACAATGGATAGTGATAATCTAATGTGTGTATTTTGTCTATGTGCTTTTTTTGTGAAAAAGCACTTGAGGCAAGTCTAAGAACGGAGGAATGGATTGCTGATGAACTATTGGGCATTTGTGTACTGTGGTGTATGAAAATGTCTTGAAGTATATGACAGTACTGAAACATTGGGTGATGCTAAACTACTGTGTTTTGCACAGGATTGACAAGAAGCACCTGAAGCATGTCAAAAAAACTGATACAGGAGGTGATAAACGATCTGACACAGGTTGACTCTGGGTATGACCCACAGTGAGTTAGGAAGTATCTGAACCTTGTTACCAACATGAAACACTGAATGGTGGCAAACTATTGAGTGTGCTTGATTTAGGGTGGACAATAAGCACATCAACCATTTCACAGAACTCACAAGTGGATGGGGACAAGCTACTTAGTATGTTTGACTCAAGGAGAAGAAAGAAGCTGTGGAAGCATATTATAACACGGAAACACTGGATGGTGATAAACTACTTGGTGTGATGACCTGAGGGAATGAAGAAACCCAGAAGCATGTAGCATAATGGAAACATTGGATAATGACAGACTACTGAGTGTGTTTGACCCAGTTTACACAAAGACACACCTAAATCATGTCACAGAACTTGAACACAGGATGGTAAAAAACTCCTGGTAGTGTTTGACTGGGTGGATGAAGAAGGTCTTCAGGCACATTTCTGCACCAAGCCATTGGATGATGACTGTGTTTTATCTTCAGAAAATGAAACACTTGAGCTGTGTAACAGAACTAAAATAGTGTCACAAAAAGACAGACACTACTGGGCAACTGAAATGAATCAGACAAAGGCATGCTCACAATTGCTCAGGCTAGACTTCAACAGCACATTAACCTAGAAATGGCAGATGTTCACATTGGAGTTAGAAAAGAGAGAAATCAGAGGTCAAATTGAAAATATCCATTGGATCATGGCAAATGCAAGAGAATTCTAATATATATATATATATATATATACATATATATATATATATATATATATATACATATACATATATATATATACATATACATATACATATAATAAATATTATATATTAGAAGGAAAAAAAGGAAAAAAAAAAAAAAAAAAAAAAAAGAGGTGTTGGTCTTAATATTTTTTTTTTTTTTAAAAAAGAAAAAAAAGAAAAAAAAAAAAGTAAAAGAAAACAAAATGAATAAAAAAAAAAATATAATTATATAGAGGAGGGGAGAAAAAAATATAAAGGAAGAATAGAAAAGATAGAGAGAGAGAGAGAAAAAAAAAAGAGTGAGATGATAGAGAAGAGAGAGAGGGAAAGAGAACAAACCAAAAAAAAAAAAAAAAAAAAAAAAAAAAAAAAAAGAGGGGGGTGTAAAAAAAAAAAAAAAAAAAAAAAAAAAAAAAAAAAAAAAAGAAAAAAAGAAAAAAAAAAAAAAATAAATAAATAAATAAAAAAAAAAAAAAAAAAAAAAAAAAAACCTTTTTTAATAAAAAAAAAAAAAAAAAAGAAAAAAAAAAAAAAATGGAAAAAAATAGGGATCTCTTCAAGAAAATCAGAGATACCAAAGGAACATTTCATGCAAAGATGGGTACAATAAAGGACAGAGATGGTGTGGACCTAACAGAAGCAGAAGATATTAAGAAGAGGTGGCAAGAATACACAGAAGAACTGTACAAAAAAGAGCTTCAAGACCCAGATAATCATGATGATGTGATCACTGACCTAGAGCCAGACATCTTGGAATGTGAAGTCAAATGGGCCTTAGAAAGCATCACTACGAACAAAGCTAGTGGAGGTGATGGAATTCCAGTGGAGCTATTCCAAGTCCTGAATGATGATGCTGTGAAAGTACTACACTCAATATGCCAGCAAATTTGGAAAACTGAGCAGTGGCCACAAGATTGGAAAAGGTCAGTTTTCATCCCAATCCCAAAGAAAGGCAATGCCAAGGAGTGCTCAAACTACCGCACACTTGCACTCATCTCACACGCTAGTAAAGTAATGCTCAAAATTCTCCAAGCCAGGCTTCAGCAATATGTGAACCGTGAACTTCCTGATGTTCAAGCTGGTTTTAGAAAAGGCAGAGGAACCAGAGATCAAATTGCCAACATCCGCTGGATCATGGAAAAAGCAGGAGAGTTCCAGAAAAACATCTATTTCTGCTTTATTGACTATGCCAAAGCCTTTGACTGTGTGGATCACAATAAACTATTGAAAATTCTGAAAGAGATGGGAATACCAGACCACCTAATCTGCCTCTTAAGAAATCTGTATGCAGGTCAGGAAGCAACCGTTAGAACTGGTCATGGAACAACAGACTGGTTCCAAATAGAAAAAGGAGTACGTCAAGGCTGCATATTGTCACCATGTTTATTTAACTTATATGCAGAGTACATCATGAGAAATGCTGGACTGGAAGAAACACAAGTTGGAATCAAGATTGCCGGGAGAAATATCAATAACCTCAGATATGAAGATGACACGACTCTTATGGCAGAAAGTGAAGAGGGGCTAAAAAGCCTCTTGATGAAAGTGAAAGTGGAGAGTGAAAAGGTTGGCTTAAAGCTCCACATTCAGAAAACGAAGATCATGGCATTTGGTCCCATCACTGCATGGGAAAGAGATGGGGAAACAGTGGAAACAGTGTCAGACTTTGTTTTTCTGGGCTCCAAAATCACTGCAGATGGTGACTGCAGCCATGAAATTAAAAGACGCTTGCTCCTTGGAAGGAAAGTTATGACCAACCTAGATAGCATATTCAAAAGCAGAGACATTACTTTACCAACAAAGGTTCGCCTAGTCAAGGCTATGGTCTTTCCTGTGGTCATGTATGGATGTGAGGGCTGGACTGTGAAGAAGACTGAGCACCGAAGAATTGATGCTTTTGAACTGTGGTGTTGGAGAAGACTCTTGAGAGTCCCTTGGACTGCAAGAAGATCCAACCAGTCCATTCTGAAGGAGATCAATCCTCGAATTTCTTTAGAAGGAATGATGCTAAAGCTGAAACTCCAGTATTTTGGCCACCTCATGCGAAGATTTGACTCATTGGAGAAGACTCTGATGCTGGGAGGGATTGAGGGCAGGAGGAGAAGGGGACAACAGAGCATGAGATTGCTGGATGGCATCACTGACTCGATGGATGCGAGTCTGAGTGACCTCCGGGAGCTGGTGATGGACAGGGAGGCCTGGCGTGCTGCGGTTCATGGGGTCGCAAAGAGTCGGACACGACTGAGCGACTGATCTGATCTGATTCAGATGATTATATCTTTCCTTTTCTCCTTTGCTTTTAGCTTCTCTTCTTTTATCAGATCTAGGCCCTTACATCTATTCCTCAATTCCCCTGTATAATCATAAAAGATATGATTCAGGTCATAACTGAATGGTCTAGTGATTTTTTCCTACTTTCTTCCATTTAAGTCTGAATTTGGCAATAAGGAGTTCATGGTCTCAGCCACAGTCAGCTCCTGGTCTTGTTTTTGCTGACTGTATAGAGCCTCTCCATCTTTGGCTGCAAAGAATATAATCAATCTGATTTTGGTGTTGACCATCTGGTGATGTCCATGTATAGAGTCTTTCCTTGTGTTGTTGGAAGAGGGTGTTTGCTATAACCAGTGCATTTTCTTGGCAAAACTCTATTCGTCTTTGCCCTGCTTCATTCTGTATTCCAAGGCCAATTTTGCCTGTTACTCCAGGTGTTTATTGACTTCCTACTTTTGCATTCCAGTCCCCTATAATGAAAAACAAAAAACAAACAAACAAACAAAAACCCCTCTTTTTTGGGTGTTAGTTATAAAAGATTTTGTAGGTCTTCATAGATCCGTTCAACTTTAGCTTCTTCAGTGTTAGTGATTGGGGCATAGACTTGGATTACTGTGATATTGAATGGCTTGCCTTGGAAAGGAAGAGAGATCATACTGTCGTTTTTGAGACTGCATTCAAATACTGCATTTCAGACTCTTGTGTTGATCATGATGGCTACTCCATTTCTTCTGAGGCATTCCTGCCCGGAGCAGTAGATAAAATGGCCGTCTGAATTCAATCCTCCCATTCCAGTCCATTTTAGTCCTCTCATTCCTGGAATGTCGACATTCACTCCTGCCATCTCTTGTTTGACTACTTCCAATTTGCCTTGATTCATCCATTCCAGGTTCCTATGCAATATTGCTCTTTACAGCATCGGTCCTTGCTTCTATCACCAGTCACCTCCACAGCTGGGTATTCTTTTGCTTTGGCTCCATCCCTTCATTCTTTCTGGAGTTATTTCTCCACTGATCTCGAGTAGCATGTTGAACATCTACTGACCTGAGGAGTTTCTCTTTCAGTATCCTATCATTTTGTCTGCTCATACTGTCCATGGTGCCTCAAGGACAGAATACTGAAGTGGTTTGCCATTCCCTTCTCTAGTGTACCACATTCTATCAGGTCTCTATTATACCTAACAGGAATTAAAAGCCATTGAACTTTTCTTTATACACACATTCATGCACACACAGGTGTATATATGCCAAAATATAATTTTATGCAAATTTATTTAGGTGGCCGAACTCATTGCTTGCACCGAAGATCATAAATGTACTGTTTGGGAACCCCTACATTACTTAATAACTTTCTGGCTGAACAATTCAGATTCTGTTGCTGAAAAGTTCTCCTTTAACCTATCTCATCTTCCAATTTTCCTTCTGTAATAAGACGCATGGCTAATACTTATGGGGACACCTTGAATCCATAAAATCGCAACTCTCATTTACTTAGAGATATTGTTCAAAGAACGCTGTTGCTCTTCTCTCACATTGGAAACAGTTTTATTTATTTTAAATAAAAATATATTTATTTTACTTGGAGTCTAATTGCTTTACAATATTGTATTGGTTTTGCCATACATAAACATGAATCTGCCACAGGTGTTTACATGTGTGCCCCATCCTGAACCCCCTTGCCACCTTCCTCCTCATACCATCCCTCCTGGTTATCCCAGTGCAGCAGCCCCAAGCATCCTGTATCATGCATTGAACCTGGACTGATGGTTCATTGACGTATGTTATTATACATGTTTCAGTGCCATTCTCCCAAATTATGCCACCCTCTCCCTCTCCCAGAGTCCAAAAGACTGTTTTATACATCTGTCTTTTTTGCATTCTCGCATAGATGGTTATCGTTATCATCTTTCTAAATTCCACATATATGTATTAGTTTATTCTATTGGTGTTTTTCTTTCCGGCTAACTTCATTCTTTATAATAGGCTTCAGTTTCATCCACCTCATTAAAACTGACTGAAATGTAATCTTTTTAATAGCTGAGTAATACTCCATTGTGTATATGTACAACAGCTTTCTTATCCATTCATCTGCTAATGGACATCTAAGTTGCTTCCATGTCCTGGCTACTAGAAACAGTGCTGTGTTGAACATTGGGGTACACGTGTCTCTTTCAGTTCTGGTTTCCTCAGTGTGTATGCCCAGCAGTGGTATTGCTGGGTCCTATGGCAGTTCTATTTGAAGTTTTGTGTGTGTGTTTTGTTTTGTTTTGTTTTTTTTTTTAAATTAAGGACTCTTCACAGTGTTCTCCATAGTGGCTGTACTAGATTTCATTCCCACCAACAGTGTAAAAGGGTTCCCTTTTATCCAAATTTTATCCAGCATTTATTGCTTGTAGATATTTGGAGCACAGCCAATCTGACTGGCATGCAATGGTACCTCATTGTGGTTTTGATTTTCATTTCTCTGATAATGAATTATGTTGATCATCTTTTCAATTGTTTGTTAGCCATCTGTATGTCTTCTTGGGAGAAATGTCTCTTTAGTCCTTTGGCCCCTTTTTTCATTGGGCCCCTTTATTTTCCTGAAAGTGAGCTTCAAGTGTGTCTTGTGTATTTTGACATTTACTGTTTGTCAATTGCTTCACTTCATTTCAGTACAGTTGCTCAGTCGTGTCCAACTCTTTGAGACTCTATGAATCGCAGCACGTTAGGCCTCCCTGTCCATCTCCAACTTCTGTGGATCACTCAGACTCACAACCATCGAGTCGGTGATGCCATCCACCATCTCATCCTCTCTCATCCCCTTATGCTCCTGACACCAAATCCTCCCAGCATCAGAGTCTTTTCCAGTGAGTCAACTCTTCGCACAAGGTGGCCAAAGTACGGGAGTTTCAGCTTTAGCATCATTCCTTCCAAAGAACACCCAGCACTAATCTCCTGTAGAATGGACTGGTTGGATCTCCTTGCATCAAGAGGATTTTCCAACACTACACTTCAAAAGAATGAATTCTTCCACGCTCAGCTTTCTTCACAGTACTACTTCTACATCCATACATGAGCACAGGAAAAACCATAGCCTTGACTAGATTGACCTTTGTTGGCAAAGTAATGTCTCTGCTTTTGAATATGTTATCAAGATTGGTCATAACTTTCCTTCCAAAGAGTAAACATCTTTTAATTTCATGGCTGTAGTCAACATCTCCAGTGATTTTGGAGCCCCCCAAAATAAAGTCTGACACTCTTTCCTCATGTATTTCCCATGAAATGATGGGACCAGTTGCCATGATCTTCATTTTCTGAATGTTGACCTTGAAGCCAAATTTTTCACTCTCCTCTCTCAATTTCATCAAGAGGCTTTTTAGTTCCTGTTCACTTCCTGCCATAAGAATGGTGTCACCTGCATATCTGAGGTTATTGATACTTCTTCTGGCAATCTTGATTCCAGCTTGTGCTTCCTCCAGCCCAGCGTTTCTCATGATGTACTCTGCATGTAAGTTAAATAAGCAGGGTGACAATATACAGCCTTGACGTACTCCTTTTCCTCTTTGGAACCAGTATGTGTTCCATGTACACTTCTAACTGTTGCTTCCTGACCTGCATATAGGTTTCTCAAAAGTCAGACCAGGTAGTCTGGTATTCCCATCTCTTTCATAATTTTCCACAGTTTATTGTGATCCACACACTCAAAGGCTTTCACATAGTCAATAAAGCAGAAATAAATGTTTTTCTGGAACTCTCTTGCTTTTTCAATGATCCAGCAGATGTGGGCAATTTGATCTCTGTTTCCTGTTCCTTTTGTAAAACCAGCTTGAACATCTGGACATTCATGATTCACATATTGCTGAAGCCCAGCTTGAAGAATTTTGAGTATTATTTTACTAGCATGTGAGATGAGTGCAACTGTGCGGTGATTTGAGCAATCTTTGGCATTGCCTTTCTTTAGGATTGGAATGAAAACTGACCTTTACCAGTGCTTTGGCCACTGCTGTTTTTTCCAAATTTGCTGGCATATTGAGTGCAGCACTTTCACAGTATCATTAAAAGGGGCCAAAGGCCTTAAACAGACATTTATTTAAAGAAGACATATGGATGGCTAATATACACATGAAATACGCATAACAGCATTCATTATTAGATAAATGAAAATTAAAATTGTAATGAACAGTCATCTCACACTGTTCAGAGTGGCCATAACCAAAAATTCTGCAAGCAAGAAATCCTGGAAAGGCTGTGGAGAAAAGTTAACCCTAATACACTGTTGCTGGTACCACAAACTGGTACAACCTGTATGCAGAACCGTTTGGAGATTCCTTGAGAAACTTGGACTAGCACTACCATATGACCCAGAAATCCCATTTCTTTGAATATACCCAGAGGGAATTAGGATTGAACGAAACACATGTACCCCAGTGTTTATTGAAACTGGCTTTACAATAGCTATGACATAGAAGTAACCTAGATGCACATCAGCAGATGAATATATAAGGAAACTGTGGTATATATATATAAACAGAATATTACTCAGCCACAGAAAGGCATATATTTGTGGCACTTTTAATGAGGCAGTTGAACCTGCAGCCTATTAGTCAGAGTGAAAAAAGTAAGAGAGAGGCAAATATTGCTTATTAATCCATTGCTCAGTCACGTCCGACTCTTTGTGACCCCAAAGAGCCTATCGAGCTCCTCTGTCCATGAGATTTTTCAGGCAAGAGTGCTGGAGTGGATTGCCATTTCCTTCTCCAGAGGATCTTCTTGACCCAGGGATCAAACCCAGGTTTCCTGCATTGCAGGCAGACGCTTTACCATCTGAGCCACCAAGGCCTCTTATTAATGCATATAAATGGGATTTAGGAATACAGTAAAAATGACCCTACATGAAGGCTAGTAAAGAAGATCCACATGTAAGAACAGACTCTTAGATTCAATGGGAGAGTCAATGATGGAATGATTTGAGAACATAGCATTGAAACAGATACATTACCATATATAAAAGAGATGGCCAGTGCAAGTTCAATGCATGAAAGATGCACCCAACTCTTGTGCTGTGGAAGAACCCAGAAGCATGGGTTAACGAGGGAGGTTTGAGGTGTGTTCAGGATAGGAAGACACATGTTTTCATGTGGCTGGTTCTTGTTGATGCATATGTCAAAAACCATCACAGTAATACATAGTAATTCTATTCCAATAAAATAAATCATTTTTAAAGGAAATATAAAGAAATTAAACAAAATGTGTTCAGAAATAGCAGGGACATGCTCCACAATACAACCTCAACAGTTGTTTCATACCTACTCAAGAAAGTGGGCTTAGGAGGGGCAGACCAAGTGTGCTGATACAGAACCTGAAAGTCAAAGAAGATAAGGTTGAGATAGCAACCATGTATTTGCAGCATGACCTCAGTATCATAGTCCAAGTAATGGAAGATGCATGTGGCAGAATGCAAGCTTAGTACATCGGCATGCCTACTCTGGAGCATAGGCTCAGTAGGAGTTAAATGATTGCACTTGAATATCCTTTCAGGAGCGATGTTACATGTGTTTCAGATTGAAGATAAATAGATGCAGCAAAAGTGCTCTAAAATGTTGGAAAATACTTGTAAGAAGGAAGGTTCAGAGTGGAAACTCAGTATTTGTGGGACTAATGCTATAGTCTAAGACTTAAATTGAAGAAAGTAGAGAAGACCACTAGATGATTCAGGTATGACCTAAATCAGATCCCTTATCTGACGTGACAACTGATTTAAGGGATTAGATTTGAGAGAGTGCCTGAAGAAATAGAGATGGAGGTTAATGAACTTGTATGAGGCAGTGATCAAGAACATCCCCAAGAAAAGAAAAGCAAAAAGGCAAAATGGTTCCTGAGGAGGCCTTAGAAATAGTTAAGAAAAGAAGAGAAACAAAAGGCAAAGGAGAAAAGGGAAGGTATACCCATATGACTGCAGATTACCAAAGAATAGCGAGGAAAGATAAGAAGGACTTCCTTAGTGATCAATGCAAAGAAATTGAGGAAAACAGTAGATGGGCAAAACTAGCGATCTCTTCAAGGAAATTAGAGATACCAAGGGAACATTTCATGCAAAGATGGACAAAATAAAAGACAGAAAATGTATGGACATAACAGAAGCAGAAGGTATTAAGAAGAGGTAGCAAGAATCTATACAGGAAAGATTGAAGAACTATACAACAAAGATCTTCATGATCCAGATAATCATGATGATGTGATCAGTCACCCACAGCCAGACATCATGAAACATGAAGTCAAGTGAGCCTTAGGAAGCATCAATACAAACAAAGCTAGTGGAGATATGGAACACCAGTTGAGCGATTTAAAATCCTAAAAAACAGTGCTGTGAACGTGCTGAATTCAATGTGCCAGCAAATTTGGAAAACTCAGCAGTGGAAACAAGACAGGAAGAGGTCAGTTGTTCCAATATATGTATTTTAGAGCTTGTTCTCTGTAGCAGTGAAATGTGTATATGTGTCCCACAAAGAGTGGGACAGGTCTGAAGCAATCTAGTGCCAATAACTGGAAGGTTTTTTTTTTTTTTTTTTTTTTTTAAACCTGTGGCAGCTTTTCTCCAGTGAGAGTTAACTGTGAAGGTGGAGCAGCTGTTTGGCTTTCAGTGACCCTGGTGGTGCCAAGTGTGCAGAGTGCAGGGACACAGACTGAATAGACCACAGGAGTTATGGCCCTATCAGAGTCTTCCTCTTCTTTCTTTCTTTATTTTTTTGAGCTTCTTATAGCTGGCTATCAGAAGGCCTCTTTGGCCAGTCTTTCTCCCTAGTTCTACCTATTCAGGCAGCACTTACAAGTACACAGATAACAAAACCCATATGGCAGAAAGTGAAGAGGGACTAAAGAGCCTATTGATGAAAGTGAAACAGGAGAGTGCAAAAAGTGGCTTAAAACTGAACATTCCAAAACGAAGTTCATGGTTTCTGGTCCCATGATTTCATGGCAAGTAGATAGGGAAACAATGGAAACGGTGAGAGGCTTTATTTTCTTGGCTCCAAAATCACTGTAGATGGTGGCTGCAACATAAAGTTAAAAGATACTTGCTTCTTGGAAGAAAAGCTATGACCAATCTAGACAGGATATTTAAAAACAGAGACATAACTTTCCCAACGAAAGTCTTTCTAGTCCAAGCTATTATTTTTCCAGTAGCCATGCATGGATGTGAGAGTTGGATCTCTACAGAAAGCTGAGTCCTGGAAAACAGATACTTTTGAAGTGTGATGTTGGAGAAGACTCTTGAGAGTCCCTTGGACAGCAAGGGAATAAAATCAGTCAGTAAGAAATTCAGTCCTGAATATTTATTGGAAGGGCTGTTGCTAAAGCTGAAGCTACAATACTTCGGCCAACTGATGCAAAAAAACTGACTCTTGCAAATAACCCAAGTCCTGAGAAAGATTGAAGGCAGGAGGAGAAGGAGATGACATAGTATGAGATCGAGTCCCTCACCAACTCAATGGAGATGCATTTGAGCAAGCTTTGGAAGTTGGTGACGGACAGAGAAGCCTGATGTGCCACAGTCCTTGGGGTTACAAATAGTTGGAAATGACTGAGCAGCTGAACTGAACTTGTGTGGGGATAGAGTCGATTCTTTGGCAGATTGATAAGAAGTCTGTCCTCCCCAAAGAGGAGAATGGTGTCTGGTTTCTTGAGGAGGAGATACGGTTCTGGAATTCTCAAGGAGGAGAAAAGGGCAAACGTGTTTGCTTGCTTGCTTGTTTGTTTTTCTGTATATTCATTAGACATAGTTATATATATATATATATATATATATATATATATATATATATATATATATATATATATAAAAAAAAAAACATATTCACCTTTAAACCTAGAACTCATGATTACACAGCAAACAACTCAGTTTAAACTCTGTACTTGGGATTATATAGTAACAATGTGTCATGCTTGAGGACAGTTTCTCTTCCCTGAAAACCTTCTGATGAATCCTAATATTTTCCAATCTATATAATGGGAGTGGGTCTGGTAGGATCTTTCTATTGTTAAATTCTAATCATGAGAAATGGTGGACTGGAAGAAACACAAGTTGGAATCAAGATTGCTGGGAGAAATATCAATAACCTCAGATAGGCAGATGACACCACCCTTATGGCAGAAAGTGAAGAGGAACTAAAAAGCCTTTTGATGAAAGTGAAAGTGGAGAGTGAAAAGGTTGGCTTAAAGCTCAACATTCAGAAAACGAAGATCATGGCATCTGGTCCCATCACTACATGGGAAATAGATGGAGAAACATTGGAAACAGTGTCAGACTTTATTTTTCTGGGCTCCAAAATCATTGAAGATGGTGACTGCAGCCATCAAATTAAAAGACGCTTACTCCTTGGAAAGAAAGTTATGACCAACCTAGATAGCATATTCAAAAGCAGAGACATTACTGTGCCAACAAAGGTTCGCCTAGTCAAAGCTATGGTCCTTCCTTCGGCCATGTATGGATGTGAGATCTGGACTGTGAAGAAGGCTGAGCTCCGAAGAATTGATGCTTTTTTTTTTTTTTTTTTTTTAATTATTTTTTTATTTTTATTTATTTTTTTCTTTATTTTTTTATTATTATTATTATTTTAATTTTTCTTCACTTTACAATATTGTATTACTTTTACTGTACATCGAGATGGATCCGCCACCAGAATACACGTGCTCCCCATCCTGAACCCTCCTCCCTCCCCACCCTCCCACACCATCCCTCCAGGTCATCCCAGTGCTCCAGTCCCAGGCATCTGTTATAGGGTATCGTACCTGGACTGACTCGTTTCAGATATGATGTTATACATATTTCAATGCTATTCTCCCCAATCGTCCCACCCTCTCCCAGTCCCAGAGTCCAAAAGTCTGTTCTATACATCAGTGTCTCTTTTGCTGTCTCATAAGCAGGGTGATTGTTACCATCTTTCTAAATTCCATATATATGCGTTAGTATACTGTATTTGTGTTTTTCTTTCTGGCTTACTTCACTCTGTATAATAGGCTCCAGTTCCATCCACCTCATTAGAACTGATTCAAATGGATTCTTTTTAATGGCTGAGTAATACTCCATCGTGTATATGTACCACAGCTTGCTTATCCATTCATCTGTGGATGGACATCTAGGTTGCCTCCACGTCCTGGCTATTGTAAACAATGCTGCTATGAACACTGGGGTACACATGCCTCTTTCAATTCTGGTTTTCTCAGTGTGTATGCCCAGCAGTGGGATTGCTGGGTCATAAGGCAGTTCTATTCCCAGTTTTTTGAGGAATCTCCATACTGTTCGCCATAGTGGCTGTACTAGTTTGCATTCCCACCAACAGTGTAAGAGGGTTCCCTTCTCTCCGCACCCTCTCCAGCATTTATTGCTTGTGGATTTTTGGATCACAGCCATTCTGACTGGCGTGTAATGGTATCTCATAGTGGTTTTGATTTGCATTTCTCTGATAATGAGCGATGTTGAGCATCTTTTCATGTGTTTGTTAGCCATCTGTATGTCTTCTTTGGAGAAATGTCTATTAAGTTCTTTGGCCCATTTTTTGATTGGGTCGTTTATTTTTCTGGAATTGAGCTGTAGAAGTTGCTTGTATATTTTTGAGATTAGTTGTTTGTCTGTTGCTTCATTTGCTATTATTTTCTCCCATTCTGAAGGCTGTCTTTTCAGCTTGCCTATAGTTTGCTTTGTTGTGCAGAAGCTTTTAAGTTTGATTAGGTCCCATTTGTTCATTTTTGATTTTATTTCCGATATTCTGGGAGGTGGGTCATAGAGGATCCTGCTGTGATGTAAGTCAGAGAGTGTTTTGCCTATGTTATCCTCTAGGAGTTTTATGGTTTCTGGTCTTATATTTAGCTCTTTAATCCATTTTGAGTTTATTTTTGTGTATGGTGTTAGACAGTGTTCTAGTTTCATTCTTTTACAAGTGTTCAACCAGTTTTCCCAGCACCACTTGTTAAAAAGATTGTCTTTACTCCATTGTATATTCTTGCCGCCTTTGTCAAAGATTAGGTGACCATATGTGCATGGATTTATCTCTGGACTTTCTATTTTGTTCCATTGATCTATGTTTCTGTCTTTGTGCCAGTACCATACTGTCTTGATGACTGTAGCTTTATAGTAGAGCCTGAAGTCAGGCAGGTTGATTCCTCCAGTTCCGTTCTTCTTTCTCAAGATAGCTTTGGCTATTCGAGGTTTTTTGTATTTCCATACAAATTGAGAAATTATTTGTTCTAGCTCTGTGAAGAATACTGTTAGTAGCTTGATGGGGATTGCATTGAATCTATATATTGCTTTGGGTAGTATACTCATTTTCACTATACTGATTCTACCAATCCACGAACATGGTATATTCCTCCATCTATTAGTGTCCTCTTTAATTTCTTTCAGCAGTGTTTTATAGTTTTCTAAATATAGGTCTTTAGATTCTTTAGGAAGATATATTCCTAAGTATTTTGTTGTTTTCATTGCAATGGTGAATGGAATTGTTTCCTTAATTTCTCTTTCTATTTTCTCGTTATTAGTGTACAGGAATGCAAGGGATTTCTGTGTGTTAATTTTATATCCTGCAACTTTACTGTATTCATTGATTAGTTCTAGTAATTTTCTGGTGGAATCTTTAGGGTTTTCTACGTAGAGGATCATGTCATCTGCAAACAGTGAGAGTTTTACTTCTTCTTTTCCAATTTGGATTCCTTTTATTTCTTTTTCTGCTCTGATTGCTGTGGCCAAAACTTCCAGAACAATGTTGAATAATAATGGTGAAAGTGGGCATCCTTGTCTTGTTCCTGACTTTAGAGGAAATGCTTTCAGTTTTTCACCATTGAGGATAATGTTTGCTGTGGGTTTGTCGTATATAGCTTTTATTATGTTGAGGTATGTTCCTTCTATTCCTGCTTTCTGGAGAGTTTGTATCATAAATGGTGTTGGAGAAGACTCTTGAGAGTTCCTTGGAGTGCAAGGAGTTCCAACCAGTCCATTCTGAAGGAGATAAGCCCTGGGATTTCTTTGGAAGGAATGATGCTCAAGCTGAAACTCCAGTATTTCGGCCACCTCATGCGAAGAGTTGACTCATTGGTTAAGACTCTGATGCTGGGAGGGACTGGGGGCAAGAGGAGACGGGGACGACAGAGGATGAGATGGCTGGATGGCATCACTGACTCGATGGATGTGAGTCTGAGTGACCTCCAGGAGTTGGTGATGGAAAGGGAGGCATGGCGTTCTACGTTTCATGGTGTTGCAGAGTTGGACACAACTGAGAGACTGATCTGATCTGATGTATATGTAGCTACAGTTCTATGTTAAACAAACTCAGTTTTTAAAGGTCTTAATTATTTTACTATTCTTTAAATTTTATTTATTTTGGTGGGGCCAGGTATTCATGGATATTCAAGGGCTTTCTCTAGCTGAGGCAAGTGTTGTGTTTCACTTGAATATGGTCCATAGCCTTCCCATTGTGATGGTTTCTTTTGTTGCAGAACACTCGCTCTCTGGCTCTAGTTTTGCCACATGAGCTCATGAGTTGTTGTCCATGAGCTTAGTTACATTTCAGTATGTGGGATCCTCCCAAACAAGGATCACTGGGAAGCTGACTATTAACCAATGGATCACTAGGGTAGTTCTGAACAAACCCCGACTATGAAGGCTAGAAATTTGATGTACTACTAGTGAAAGCCAAGAACTACTTCTTAAGTAGATACTGTGTTACTTTGGGGGATTCTCCTGGTGGCTCAGTGGTAAAGAATCCACCTCCCAATTTAGACGGCCCAGGGTTGAGAAGTTCATGAGTTGGAAAGATAGATCTTCTGGAAGAGTGAATGGAAACCAACCTCAGTATTCTTGCCTGGGAAATCCCACGGGCAGAGGAGCCTGCTGGACCAGAGTCTGACACGACCGAGTGACTGAACTAAACTGAACGGAACTGAAGGAATATATAAAAAGACATTGATAGCTCCTACAAAAGAAAACATCTTAGTTCTGATAGCTGTGAACATTGGAGACAAGAACATATAGGAGTAGGACTAGATTAGAATCCGAGCTCCCACCAAACCAGGTTCCGAGTTCAGTACAGTTTTGGAGGGCATCCTAGGGAGGTGAGGTGGACTGTGATTTCCAGCAGGGGAAAGGACTCTGATAGCAGTGACTAAAGAAATACCTGTGTTTTTCTCATTTTTTGACTTGCTTTGTAGATGCTTTAGGATTTTTGTTTGTTTGTTTGTTTTCCGTTCCTTCCCCCCGCCCACTTTGTAGTTGCCAATTTCATTGGCACTATGAAATCCAATGAAGCTTTTCAGCCTTTCCCTCTCTCTTTTTCCCCCTTCGGTCACATTTCTATTGCTGTTGTAAAGCTCTGTCTCTACATACATCTTTTGCAATTCTGTGGAGTTTCCTTTTTTCTCTCTCTCTCTTTTCATTTTTTAAACCTATTATTATTCTTTCTACATGTATTATTTGTTTACTTTTCCTAGTGTTCTTTTCCCCTTGCAGTTAATGTTTAATGTATATAATTCTTCTATCAGTTCAGTTCAGTTCAGTGGCTCAGTCGTGCCTGAATCTTTGTGACCTCTGAACCACAGCACGCCAGGCCTCCCTGTCCATCACCAACTCCCCGGAGTCCAATCAAACCCATGTCCATCGCAACCTCAGTTATCGGCTTCTCTTTCTGCCCTCAATCCTTCCTAGCATCAGGGCCTTTTTCGATGAGTCAGCTCTTCGCATCAGGTGGCCAAAGTATAGGAATTTCAGCTTCAACATCAGTCCTTCCAATGAACACCCAGGACTGATCTCCCTTAGGATGAATGAATTGGATTTCCTTGCAGTCCAAGGGAATTTTAAGAGTCATCTCTACCTCTATTTAACTCTGCATATGTACTTTTTCCCTTTCTTTTCTTTCCTCTCAATATATTTGTTAGTTTTCTTTTCATTCTTTTATTCTCCAGTTGGCACCATGCTCTAGATTTGTTTCCCAGTTTGCATTTCTAGTGGTTCTATTCTGGTGTATATATAAAAATGTTATATATATATATATATATATATATATATATATATATATATATATATATATGTGTGTATATATATTATATATATATATATATGTATGTATGTATATATTTTTTTTCCTTTGTTCACCAAGTCAATCAATCTATTGTATTTTATTTTGGGGAGTGTTTTGATTGTGCTTGTGGGTGTATATGTATATGTGTATATTCAATCACATTTTTACTGTTGTGACAAACCTCTGCTTCTACGTTGGGTTTTTGCAGTTCTTTAGACTTTTTTTTTTTTTTTTCCATTTATTTTTTGATTTTTTATATTCTTTTCTATTTTCATTGTTTTACATTTTAAATTTGTAACCGGTTATATTTTTCTACATATATTCAATTGTTTGCCTTTCCTCTGTTCTTGTCCCCTTGCAGTTAAACTTTAATCTAAACAAATCTTGTTCATCTACCTCTACATACAAACAACAATTACTGAAATTAAAAATACTCTAGAAATAATCAAGAGCAGAGTATCTGAGGCAGAAAATGGATCAGTGAGTTGAAAGACAAAATGATGGAAACAACTTCAGAAGGGAAGAATATAGTAAAAAGAATGAAAAGAACTGAGGACAGTCTCAGAGACCTCTTTGGCAATATTAAATGCACCAAGATTCAAATTATAGGGGTAAAAGAAGAAGAGAGAAAAATAAAGGGTATGAGAAAATTTTAGAGGAGATTATACTTGAAAAATTCCCAACATGGAAAAGGAAATAGTCAATCAAGTCCAAGAGGTGCAAAGAGTCCCATTTGTGATAAACCCAAGGAGAAACACCCCAAGGCATATACTAATCAAACTAAGGAAGATTAAACACAAAGAAAGAATATTAAAAGTATCAAGTTAAAAGCAACAAGTAACGTACAATGAAAACCCCATATGTTTCACAGCTGATCTTTCAACAGAAACTCTGCAGGCCAGTAGAGAATGGCACGGCATATTTAAAGCACTGAAAGAGAAAAATCTACAGCCAAGATTACTGTACTTAGCAAGGATCCCCTTCAAAACTGATGGAGAAATCAAAGCTTTTCACATGAGCCAAAAGTAAGATTTCATTACCACAAAAACCAGCTTTACAACAAATGCTAAATGGACTTATACAGTCAAAAAATTCAAGAGAAGAAAGAAGATATATGAAATTGACCACAAACAATTAAGAAAATGGCACTAGGAGCACATAAATCAATAATTATTCTAAATAAAAATGGATTAAATGTTCCGACCAAAAAGCTCAGACAGGCTAAATGGATACATAAACAAGACCTCGGGGTGGGGGCGCAGTCCTAAGATGCCAGAGGAATAAGATGGGGAGACCACATTCTCCCCAACACATTCATCAAATTATCATTTGAACGCTGAGCAACTTCCACAAAAGGATTTCTGAATGCTGGCAGAGGACACCAGGTACCCAGATAGTCTGCTCATTGTCTTTGAAAGGAGAACAAAGGATTGAGCAAATACCAAAGCTTAACTAGCCGGCTGTCTACAGGCCCCTCCCCCAACAAGAGGCAGACAGCCAGGTGTGTGACAGCCAGAACCAGAAGGCAAGGGGCGGCCTCAGCCTTGCCTGAGCCAGGCATTCTCCACCAAACTGTAAGGAGGCTGCCAGTTGCTAACCATGTCTTCCTGGAGTCCAGGATGGTTGACATCTGCCAGGAGGGTTGAAGCTTGAGATCAGCTCCCCAGAGGAGACATACGATACACACAGGGGACACACACCTGAGATGGTGTTCTCATGGCGCACCCAGAAACCTGAGCGGCCTGGACCCAGTAGGTAATTAAGATGCATGGCCCCCTTGGGACAGTGCGCTGGCCAAGCACCTGGTCACCTGAGCTTCTGGGACCTGGGAAGGGCACAAAACGCACGTGCATCTGAGTCTGTGACTTTGCAGTGTACCTGAAAACCTGAACCTGAGCAGCTTAGACCTGGGAATTGCCGGAAATGCAGGGCCCACACTGGACAGTACCCCTGAGGAGCAACCCGGAACCTGAGCAGTGTAGACGCGCAAAGCACACACCACCGTGAGCTTGGGAAAACCCAGTGTGTTCCAGACACTGTAAGCACTTTCCCAAAATACACACCAGAATTATTTGTTTGCAGTGTTCCTCCCTCCCCACAACTCAACTGAACAAAATATGTGACCGTGTTTGCCCCATGGGCCAGGGCAGAAATTAGACACTGAGGACAATTGCAAAGAGAGAAAGCCAAAATAAATAAAGAAAAGGGAACCACACTGGGAGTGAGAGGTGCAACAGATTAAAACCCTGTAGTTAATATTGACTAAGCATTGGAAGGGGCTTATAGACCTTGGAAAGAAATACAAGCTGAAACAAGGAATTATCTGAAACTGAACTGATCCCACACCGCCCACAACGGCTCCAGAGAAATTCCTAGATATAGTTTTACTATTATCAACCTTCTAATTTTTTAAAATTATTTACTTTTTTTTTTTTTTTTCTTATTTTACAATACTATATTGGTTTTCCATACATCCACATGAATCTGCCACGGGTGTACACGTGTTCCCCATCCTGAACCCTGCTTCCACCTCCCTCCCTGTACCATCCTTCTGGGTCAACCCAGTGCATCAACCCCAAGCATCCTGTAACCTGCCTCGAACTTGGACTGGCGATTCGTTTCTTATATGATGTTATACATGTTTCAATGCCATTCTTCCAAATCATAACACCTTCTCCCTCTCCCGCAGAGTCCAAAAGACTGTTCTGTGCATCAGTGTCTCTTTTGCTGTCTCGCATACAGGGTTATCATTACTCTCATTCTAAATTCCATACATATGTGTTAGTATACTGTGTGGGTGTTTTTAGTTTTTTATTTCACTTCACTGGCTTACTTCACTCTATAATAGGATCCAGTTTCATCCACCTCATTAGAAGTGATTCAAATGTATTATTTTTAATGGCTGAGTAATATCACATTGTGCATATGTACCATAGCTTTCTTTATCCATTCGTCTGCTGATGGACGTCTAGGTTGCTTCCATGTCCTGGCTTTTAGAAACAGTGTTGCGATGAACATTGGGGTGCACGTGTCTCTTTCAATTCTGGTTTCCTCGGTGTATGTGCCCAGCAGTGGGATTGCTGGGTCATACTTAATCCTTTAATTTTCAATTTTAAAACCTGTTACCTTGCAAAATATGACCGTATTTATTTATTTACTTATTTTTGGTGTTTGAATTTAATTTTATTTGGTTTAAATTTACAATATTGTATTGGTTTTGCCATGTATCAAAATGAATCTGCCACAGGTATACATGTTTTCCCCATACTGAACCCTCCTCCCTCCTCCGTTCCCATACCCTCCCTCTGGGTTGTCCCAGTGCACCACCCCAGGCATCTGGTATCGGGCATCAAAGCTAGACTGGTGACTCGTTTCATATATGATCTTATACTTATTTCAATGCCATTCTCCCAAATCTCCCTCTCCCAGAGTCCAAAAGACTGTTCTATACATCAGTGTTGTTTTTTTTTTTTTTTTTTTTTTTTTTTTTTTTTTGCTGTCTCGTATACAGGATTATTGTTACCATCTTTCTAATTTCCATATATATGCCTTAGTATATTGTATTTGTGTTTTTCTTTCTGGCTTACTTCATTCTGTATAATAGGCTCCAGTTTCATCCACCTCATTAGAACTGATTCAAATGCATTCTTTTTAATGCCTGAGTAATACTCCATTGTGTATATGTACCGCTGCTTTCTTATCCATTCATCTGCTGATGGACATCTAGGTTGCTTCCATGTCCTGGCTATTATAAACAGTGTTGCTATGAACATTGGGGTACACGTGTCTCTTTCAATTCTGATTTTCTCAGTGTGTATGCCCAGCAGTGGGATTGCTGGATCATAAGGCAGTTCTATTCCCAGTATTTTGAGGAATCTCCATGCTGTTCCCCATAGTGGCTGTACTAGTTTGCATTCCCACCAACAGTGTAAGAGGGTTCCCTTTTCTCCACACCCTGTCCAGCATTTATTGCTTGTAGACTTTTGGATTGCAACCATTCTGACTGGTGTGAAATGGTACCTCATAGTGGTTTTGATTTGCATTTCTCTGATAATGAGTGATGTTGACCATCTTTTTATGTGTTTGTTAGCCATCTGTATGTCTTCTTTGGAGAAATTTCTATTTAGTTCTTTGGCCCATTTTTTGATTGGGTCATTTTTTTTTTTTTTTTTTGGAGTTGAGCTGTAGGTGTTGCTTGTATATTTTTGAGATTAGTTGTTTGTCTTTTGCCTCATTTGCTATTATTTTCTCCCATTCAGAAGGCTGTCTTGTCACCTTGCTTATAGTTTCCTTTGTTGTGCAGAAACCTTTAAGTTTAATTAGGTCCCATTTGTTTATTTTTCATTTTATTTCCAAAAACCTCGAATAGCCCAAGCTATCTTGAGAAAGAAGAATGGAACTGGAGAAATCAACCTGTCTGACTTCAGGCTCTACTACAAAGCCGAAGTCATCAAGACAATATGGTACTGGCACAAAGACAGAAATATAGATCAATGGAACAAAATAGAAAGCCCAGAGATAAATCCACGCACATATGGACACCTTATCTTTGACAAAGGAGGCAAGAATATACAATGGATTAAAGACAATCTCTTTAACAAGTGGTGCTGGGAAAAGTGGTCAAACACTTGTAAAAGAATGAAACTAGAGCACTTTCTAACACCGTACACAAAAATACACTCAAAATGGATTAAAGATCTAAATGTAAGACCAGAAACCATAAAACTCCTAGAGGAAAACGTAGGCAAAACATTCTCTGACATACATCACAGCAGGATCCTCTATGACCGTATTTTTTAAAGCATATTTCTTTTTTTTTTTTTTTTTTTTTTTTGCTTTATTTCTTTATTTTTTCTTAGTTTATTTATTTATTTTCCTTAACTTCACAATATTGTATTGCTTTTACCATACATCGAGATGGATCCGCCACCAGTATACACGTGCTCCCCATCCTGAACCCTCCTCCCTCCCCCCTCCCCATACCATCCCTCCGGATCGTCCCAGTGCACCAGCCCCAGGCATCTGTTATCGGGCATCGTACCTGGACTGGCGACTCGTTTCAGACATGATATTATACATATTTCAATGCTATTCCCCCAAATCATCCCGCCCTCTCCCTGTCCCAGAGTCCAAAAGTCTGTTCTATACATCAGTGTTTCTTTTGCTGTCTCGTAAACAGGGTTATTTTTACCATCTTTCTAAATTTCATATATATGCGTTAGTATACTGTATTTGTGTTTATCTTTCTGGCTTACTTCACTCTGTATAATCGGCTCCAGTTCCATCCACCTCCTTAGAACTGATTCAAATGCATTCTTTTTAATGCCTGAGTAATACTCCATTGTGTATATGTACCACTGCTTTCTTATCCATTCATCTGTGGATGGACATCTAGGTCGCTTCCACATCCTGGCTATTGTAAACAGTGCTGCTATGCACATTGGGGTACACGTGTCTCTTTCAAGTCTGGTTTTCTCAGTGTGTATGCCCAGCAGTGGGATTGCTGGATCATAAGGCAGTTCTATTCGCAGTTTTTTGAGGAATCTCCATACTATATCTTTTAAATATATTTTGTGATTGATTGTGTTTTGTATGTTTAATATTGTATTTCAGAGAGTCTACCCTCTACTTTAAATTTATTTTTTACTTCAATTAATTTATTTAACTGGAGGCTAATTACTTTACAGAATTTTAGTGGTTGTTGCCATACATTGACATGAAATAGCCATGGGTGTATCAGTTCAGTTCAGTGCAGTTGCTCAGTTGTGTCCGACTATTTGCGACTCCACGAACCGCAGCATGCCAGGCTTCCATGTCCATCACCAACTGCTGGAGTCTACCCAAACCCATGCCCATTGAGTCGATCATGCCATCCAAGCATCTCCTCCTTTGCTGTCCTCTTCTGCCCTCAGTCTTTCCCTCATCATGGTCTTTTCAAATGAGTCAGCTCTTCGCATCAGGTGGCCAAAATATTGAAGCTCCAGCTTCAAAATCAATCCTTCAAATGAACACCCAGGACTGACCTCCTTTAGGACGGGCGGGTTGGATCTCTTTGCAGTCCAAGGGACTCTCAAGAGTCTTCTCCAACACCACTGTTTAAAATCATTTATTGTCGGGTGCTCTGCTTTCTTTATAGTTCAACTCTCATATCCATATATGACCACTGGGAAAACAATAGCCTTGGCTAGATGGACCTTTGTTGACAAAGTAATGTCTTTGCATTTCAATATACTGTCTAGGTTGGTCATAACTTTCCTTCCAAGGAGTAAGTGTCTTATAATTTCATGGCTGCAATCACCATCTGCAATGATTTTGGACCCCTCCTCCCCTCAAAAAATAAAGTCAGCCACTGTTTCCCCATCTATTCGCCATGAAGTGATGGGACTGGATGCCATTATCTTAACTTTCTGAATGTTGAACTTTAAGGCAGTCTTTTCAATCTCCTCTTTCTCTTTCATCAAGAGGCTCTTTAGTTCTTCTTCACTTTCTGTCAAAAGGTGGTGTCATCTGCATATCTGAGGTTATTGATATTTCTCCTGGCAATCTTGATTCCAGCTTGTACTTCCTCCAGCCCAGCATTTCTCATGAGGTACTCTGCATATAAGTTAAGCAATCAGGGTGACAATATTCAGCCTTGACCTACTCCTTTTCCTATTTGGAACCAATCCGTTATTCCATGTTCAGTTGTAACTGTTCCTTCTTGACCTGCATACAGGTTTCTCAAGCGGCAGGTTAGGTGATCTGCTAACATACACCATGGGTGTATACCAATGGGTGTATATGTGTCCCTAATCCTGAACCCCCCTCGCCTCTCCCTCCTCATCTCATTCCTCAGAATTGATCCAGTGCACTGGCCTTCAGCGCCCTGTCTCATGCACCAAACCTGTACAGTAATATGCATGCTCCGTTTCTATTCTCCCAAATCATCCCACCCCTAGCTTCTTTCATAGAATCCAAAAGTCTGCTATTTATATCTGTGCCTCTTTTGCTCTCTCACATGTAGGGTCCTCATTACTATATTTCTAAATTTGATACATATATGTTAATATAATGTATGGGTGTTTTTTCTCTCTGACTTACATCACTTTGTATCATAGAATCCAGTTTCACTCATATCATTAGAACTTATTCGAATGCACTTTTTTAAATAGCTGAGTAATATTCCATTCTGTATATGTTCCAAAGCTTTACTATCCATTCACCTGCTCATGTAAATCTAGTTCGCTTCCATGTCCTAAACATGAAAACAGTGCTGGGATGATGAACATTGATGTAGATGTGTCTCTTTCCATTCTGTTTTCCTCAGTGTGTATGCCCAGCAGTGGGTTTCCTGGGTCACATGACAGTGCTAGTTCCAGCTTTTTAAGGAATCTACACAGCGTCCTCCATACTGGCTGTACTAGTTTGCATTCCCTCCAACAATGTAAGGGGGTTCCCTTTTCGCTGCAGCCTGTTCTGCATTTATTGTTTGTCGACTTTTTGATAACAGCCATTCTGACGAGTGTGAGATGGTACAACATTGTGGCTTGATTTCCATTTCTGTCATAATGAGTGAAGTTGAGCGTCTTTTCATGTGTTTGTTAATCATCTGTATGTCTTCTTTGGAGAACTGTCTGTTTAGTTCTTCAGCCTAATTTTTGATCAGACCATCTATTTTTCTGGTATTGAGTTGCATGAGCTGCTTGTATATTTTTGAGTTTCACTTTGTCAATTGGTTCATTTAATATCATTTTATCCCATCCTGATGACTGTCTTTTCACCTTCCTTGTTTCCCTCATTGTTCAGAAGCTTTTAAATTTGATTAGTTCCCACTTGTTTATTTTAGCTTTTATTTACATTACTCTTGGAGGTGAGTCATAGAAGGTCCTGCTGTGATTTATGTCAGAGAATATTCTGCCTATATTTTACTCTAGAAGTTTTACAGCTTCTGGTCTTTCATTTAGATATCTAATCCATATTTAGTTTATTTTTGTGTATCATTAGAAAGCGTTCTAAAGTCATTATTTTAGAGGTGGTTGGCCAGTTTTTCCAGTGCCACTTGTTAAAGATATCCGTCTATTCTCCATTGTATATTCTTGAGTTTTGTCAAAGATAAAGTGACCATAGGCACATGGATTTATCTCTGGGCTTTCTATTTTGTTCCACTGACCTATATTTCTGTCTTTGTGTCAATAACATACTGTCTTAATGACTCTAGCTTTGTAGTTTAGCTTGAAGTCATCCAGGTTTGATTCTTTCAGTTCCATTCTTCTTTCTCAAGATTGCTTTGGCTATTCGAGTGTTTGTTGTTGTTGTTGTTTGTTTGTTTGTTTGTTCCATACAAACCGTGCAATGATCTGTTCTATTTCTATGAAAAACACTTTCGGTGGGTTGAAAATTACTTTAAATGTAAACAGATGAAATGTTCCAACCAAAAGACACAGAATGGTTGGATCGATACAAAAACAAGCCCCATATATATGCTGTCAACCAGAAACCACCTTCCGATACAAAGACACATATGCACTGAAATTGAGAGGATGGAAAAATATATTCTATGCAAATGGAAAGCAAAATAAAGCTGGAAAATCAATCCTGATATCAGACAGGCCTTAACATAAGAGCACTATAAAAAAAAAAAAATAAGGAAAAGCACTACATTATGATCAAAGGAGCAATCCAAGATGAAGACATAACAGTTGTAAACATCTATGCACTGAACAGTTTATTGCCGAACTCTAACTTAAATGACAGAAACTAGGGGAAATGACTAGGTGATTCAGGTATGAACTAAATCAAATCCCTTATGTTTATATAGTGGAAGTGACAAATAGATTCAAGACAGAATATTGAAGATTCAAGACAGAATCAAGATAGACAGAATGCCTGAAGAACTATGTATGGAGTTATGTGACAGTGTACAGGAGGCAGAGTTCCAAAGAATAGCAAGAAGAGATAAGAAAGCCTTCTTCAGTGATGGTCATCCAAGTTAAATTCACCCATTCCAGTCCATTTTAGTTCGCTAATTCCTAGAATGTCAACATTTACTCTTGCCATCTCTTGTTTGACCACTTCCAATTTGCCTTGATTCATGGACCTGACATTCCAGGTTCCTATGCAGTATTGCTCTTTACAGCATCGGACTTTGCTTCTGTCACCAGACACATCCACAGCTGGGTATTCTTTTTGTTTTGGCTCCATCCTTTCATTCTTTGTGGAGTTATTTCTCCACTGATCTCCAGTAGCATATTGGGCCCCTACTGACCTGGGGAGTTTCTCTTTCAGTATCCTATCATTTTGCCTTTTCATACTGTTCATGGGGTTCTCAAGGGAAGAATACTGAAGTGGTTTGCCATTCCCTTCTCCAGCGGACCACACCCTGTCATATCTCTCCACCATGACCCGCCCATCCCAGGTTGCCCCTCGGGCATGGCTTAATCTCATTGAGTTAGACAAGGGTGTGGTCCTTGTGTGATTAGATTGACTAGTTATCTGTGAGAATGGTTTTAGTGTATTTGCCCTCTGATGCCCTCTTTCAAGACCTACTGTCTTACTTGGGTTTCTCTTACCTTGGGCGTGAGGTATGTCATCCCGGCTGCTCCTGGGTGCTCCCAGCCAGCGAAGCACAGCCATCGCACCTTACCTTGGGCGAGGGGTCTCTCCTCACCGCCGCCCTTCCTGACGCCGGTCGTGGGGTAGCTCTTCTCGGCAGTGCTTAGTGCGCTGGCCCTCACCGCCGTCCTTCCACAGTCGTGGCTAGCTCCTCTCGGCCGCGCTCTTAGTGCGCGACGCAGCCGGCGGGGCGCTCTTAAATGGCGCGCCGGTCGCGGGCAGGCGAGGTCGCTCTTAAATGGCGCGCCTCTTAAATGGTCGCTCTTAAAGGGGTGAATTTAATTCGGATGACCATTATATCTACTACTGTGGGCAGGAATCCCTCAGAAGAAATGGAGTGGCCATCATGGTCAACAAAAGAGTCCGAAATGCAGTACTTGGATGCAATCTCAAAACTGACAGAATGATTTCTGTTCGTTTCCAAGGCAAACCATTCAATGTCACAGTAATCCAAGTCTATGCCCCAACCAGTAACGCCGAAGAAGCTGAAGTTGAAAGGTTCTATGAAGACCTACAAGACCTTTTAGAACTAACACCCAAAAAAGATGTCCTTTGCATTATAGGGGACTGGAATGCAAAATTAGGAAGTCAAGAAACACCTGGAGTAACAGGCAAATTTGGCCTTGGAATACGGAATGAAGCAGGGCAAAGACTAATAGAGTTTTGCCAAGAAAATGCACTGGTCATAGCAAATACCCTCTTCCAACAACACAAGAGAAGACTCTATACATGGACATCACCAGATGGTCAACACCGAAATCAGATCGATTATATTCTTTGCAGCCAAAGATGGAGAAGCTCTATACAATCAGCAAAAACAAGACCAGGAGATGACTGTGGCTCGGACCATGAACTCCTTATTGCCAAATTCAGACTGAAATTGAAGAAAGTAGGGAAAACTACTAGACCATTCAGGTATGACCTAAATCAAATCCATTATGATTATACAGTGGAGGTGAGAAATAGATTTAAGGGCCTAGATCTGATAGATAGAGTGCCTGATGAACTATGGAATGAGGTTCGTGACATTGTACAGGAGACAGGGATCAAGACCATCCCCATGGAAAAGAAATGCAAAAAAGCAAAATGGCTGTCTGGGGAGGCCTTACAAATAGCTGTGAAAAGAAGAGAAGCGAAAAGCAAAGGAGAAAATGAAAGATATAAACATCTGAATGCAGAGTTCAAAAGAATAGCAAGAAGAGATAAGAAAGCCTTCTTCAGTGATCAATGCAAAGAAATAGAGGAAAACAACAGAATGGGAAAGACTAGGGATCTCTTCAAGAAAATCAGAGATACCAAAGGAACATTTCATGCAAAGATGGGCACAATAAAGGACAGAGATGGTGTGGACCTAACAGAAGCAGAAGATATTAAGAAGAGGTGGCAAGAATACACAGAAGAACTGTACAAAAAAGAGCTTCAAGACCCAGATAATCATGATGATGTGATCACTGACCTAGAGCCAGACATCTTGGAATGTGAAGTCAAATGGGCCTTAGAAAGCATCACTACGAACAAAGCTAGTGGAGGTGATGGAATTCCAGTGGAGCTATTCCAAGTCCTGAATGATGATGCTGTGAAAGTACTACACTCAATATGCCAGCAAATTTGGAAAACTGAGCAGTGGCCACAAGATTGGAAAAGGTCAGTTTTCATCCCAATCCCAAAGAAAGGCAATGCCAAGGAGTGCTCAAACTACCGCACAATTGCACTCATCTCACATGCTAGTAAAGTAATGCTCAAAATTCTCCAAGCCAGGCTTCAGCAATATGTGAACCGTGAACTTCCTGATGTTCAAGCTGGTTTTAGAAAAGGCAGAGGAACCAGAGATCAAATTGCCAACATCCGCTGGATCATGGAAAAAGCGAGAGAGTTCCAGAAAAACATCTATTTCTGCTTTATTGACTATGCCAAAGCCTTTGACTCTGTGGATCACAATAAACTATGGAAAATTCTGAAAGAGATGGGAATACCAGATCACCTGATCTGCCTCTTAAGAAATCTGTATGCAGGTCAGGAAGCAACAGTTAGAACTGGTCATGGAACAACAGACTGGTTCCAAATAGGAAAAGGAGTACGTCAAGGCTGCATATTGTCACCATGTTTATTTAACTTATATGCAGAGTACATCATGAGAAATGCTGGACTGGAAGAAACACAAGTTGGAATCAAGATTGCCGGGAGAAATATCAATAACCTCAGATATGCAGATGACACCACTCTTATGGCAGAAAGTGAAGAGGGGCTAAAAAGCCTCTTGATGAAAGTGAAAGTGGAGAGTGAAAAGGTTGGCTTAAAGCTCCACATTCAGAAAACGAAGATCATGGCATCTGGTCCCATCACTGCATGGGAAATAGATGCAGAAACAGTGGAAACAGTGTCAGACTTTGTTTTTCTGGGCTCCAAAATCACTGCAGATGGTGACTGCAGCCATGAAATTAAAAGACGCTTGCTCCTTGGAAGGAAAGTTATGACCAAACTAGATAGCATATTCAAAAGCAGAGACATTACTTTGCCAACAAAGGTTCACCTAGTCAAGGCTATGGTCTTTCCTGTGGTCATGTATGGATGTGAGAGCTGGACTGTGAAGAAGGCTGAGCGCCGAAGAATTGATGCTTTTGAACTGTGGTGTTGGAGAAGACTCCTGAGAGTCCCTTGGACTGTAAGGACGTCCAATCAGGCCACTGTGAAGGAGATGAGTCCTGGGATTTCTTTGGAAGGAATGATACTAAAGCTGAAACTCCAGGACTTTAGCCGCCTCATGCGGAGAGTTGACTCATTGGAAAAGACTCTGATGCTGGGAGGGATTGGGGGCAAGAAGCAAAGGGGACGACAGAGGATGAGATGGCTAGATTGCATCATTGACCCGACGGACGTGAGTCTCAGTGAATTCCGGGAGTTGGTGATGGACAGGGAGGTCTGGCGTGCTGCAATTCATTTGGTCGCAAAGAGTCGGACAGGACTGAGCGACTGATCTAATCTGATCTGACAAGAGGCAATGATCAAGACCATACCCAAGAAGCACAAATGCAAAAATCAAAATGGTCCTCTGAGGAGGCCTTCCAAATACCTAAGAAAAGAAGCAAAAGGCAAAGGAGAAAAGGAAATACATACCCATTTGAATGAAGAGTTCCAAAGAATTGAAGTAGAGATAAGAAAGCCTTCTTCAGCAATCAGTGCAAAGAACAGAGGATAACAATAGTATGGGAAAGACTAGAGATCACGTCAAGGAAATTAGAGATACTAAGGGAGCATTTCATGTAAAGATGGACACAATTATGGACTGAAAGCGTATAGACATAAGAGAAGCAAAAGATATTAAGAAGTGATGGCAACAATGCCCATAAAAATTATGCAAAAACAAAACAAAAATCTTCATGATGCACATAACCAGGATAGTGTGATCACTCACCTAGAGCCAGACATCACGGAATGTGAAGTCAAGTGGGCCTTAGGAAGCAAAGCTAGTGGAATTCCAGTTGAACTATTTGAAATCCTAAAAGATGATGCTGTGAAAGTACCACACGCAATATGCCAGCAAAGTTTCAAAGCTCAGCAGTGGCCACAGGACTGGAAAACGTCAGTTTTCCTTCCAATCTCAAAGGAAAGTAATGCCAGAGAACGCTCAAGCAACCACACAGTTGCACTCATCTCACGTGCTACTAGAGTAATGCTCAAAATTCTCCAAGGCAGGCTTCAATGGTACATGAACTGTGAACTTCCAGATGTTAAAGGTGAACTTAGAATAGGCAAAGGAACCAGAGATCAAATTGCCAACATCCACTGGATCATTGAAAAAGCAAGAGAGTTCCAGGAAAAACATATATTTCTGCTTTATTCAATATGCCAAAGCCTCTGAGTGTGTGGGTCACAATAAACTGAGGAAAATTCTAAAAGAGATGGGAACACCAGACCACCTGACTTGCCTCCTGAGAAATCTGTGTGCAGGTCAAGAAGCATCAGTTAGAACTGGACATGAAACAACGGACTGGTTGCAAAGCGGGAAAGGAGTTTATCAAGGCTGTATTTTATCACCCTGCTTATTTAACTTATAAGCAAAGGACATCATGCTGAATGAAGCACAAGCTTGAATCAAGATTGTCAGGAGATGTATCAATAATCTTACATATGCAGATAACATCACCCTTATGGCAGAAAGTGAAGAACTAAAGAGCCTCTTGATGAAAGTGAAAGAGGAGAGTGAAAATGTTGGCTTAAAACTCACCATTCAGAAAACTAATATCATGGCATCCAGGCACATCCCTTCATGGCAAATAGATCAGGAAACAATGGAAATAGTGTCCGACTTTTTTTTTTTTTTTTTTTTTTTTTGGGGGAGACAAATCACTACAGATGTTGATTGCAGCCATGAAATTAAAAGGTGCTTGCTCCTTGGAAGACAAGCTATGACTTACTTAGAAAGCATTAAAAAGCAGAGACATTACTTTACCAACAATCAACCAACGTGTCAAAGCAATCCTTTTACCAATAGTCATGTATTGATGTGAGAGTTGGAGGAGAAAGAAAGCTGAGTGCCAAAGAATTGATGCTTTGGAACTGTGCTGTTGGAGAAAACTCTGGAGGATATCAAACCAGTCAATCCCAAGAAAATCAATCCTGAACATACATTGAAATGACTGAAGCTCCAATACTTTGGCAACCTGATGTAAAGAAGTAACTCATTTGAAAAGACCCTGATGCTGGAAAAGATCGAAGGCCAGAAGAGAAGGGGACGATAGAAGACGAGATAGTTGGATGGCATCACCAACTCAATGCACATGAGTTTTAGCAAGCTCCAAAAGTTGGTGATGGACGGGGACAGGGAATCCTGGTGTGCTGTTCTAACATAAAGTGTGATGTTAGTTATACAGTTTATTACCATCATCAGGTTGAGGAAGACTGCTATTTCTAGTTTGCAAAGACTTTTTATACAGAATGTGTTCCATCATTCAGATCTGTCCAGCTCTTTGCGACCCCATGGAGTTTAAACCCAAATGGTTCCTCTGGTCTTGAGGATTCTCCAGGCAAGGATATTGGAGTTGGTTGCCATGCCCTCTGCCAGGGGATCTTCCAAACCCTGGAATAGATATTAGACTTTATCAAATTATTTTGCAGCGTTTTTCAAGATGACCCTACTGTGTTTTATTTTTTTGTTCTTTAGTACTTTGAATTACACTGATCGATTTTTAAATGTTTAACCATTTCTGCATTCTTAGGGGACAAAATTTAATGGATGATGCTGCATTGTCTTTGCATATATTGGTATAGTCTGTGCTTCACTCTGTACACTTTCTGTTGCTACATCTTCAAGCGCACAAATTTCTCCTGCTGTCCTGTCCAATCTGTCATTTATTCTATCGGCTGTGTTTGTCATCTGACGCTACAGTTTTCCTATTTACAAGATGGAATTGGTCTACTTTATTATTTGCATGACTCTACTTAATTTTACAACATGCAAAACACAGTTATTCCAAGTATTTTAATGTCTCTGTCTGCAATGTCTAAAATCTATGCCACTTCTGGGTCAGTTTGATTTCTCAAGGGAATTTTAATATGCTTTTTTCTTACCTTAGTGAGATTAAATATCTTTTTAATGTGGTTAGTGTCTAGTCCAATATCTTTCCTTGTCAAATGGCTGCTCATGTCTTTAAAACATCTCTTAGTCAAGTGAATGTCCAGTACTACAGCTTTCTTAGAAACTTTTGGCTCATGTGTTTTTCACATTTTTCTATCATTTTTTAGGTTCTTTGTTCTAAAACTTTAACAGTCATCTTTTGGGTTTGTTTATGGTGCTTTTTTTCTATCTCTTAAAATTTTAAGAAGTGTCATGCATCCAGGGTGAATAAGGAGCCAGTGAACATCAGGAAGTGAGCACTTCACAGGAAACCCAGGAAGTCCCAATAAGACCAAAAAACAAACAAAAAAAAAAACCCAAAACCAAAAAACAAAAGCCTGTGTACTCCAGTGCACACCTCAGGCTGGTTGACTCTGCTTGTCAATTAGGAACACAAGGACTGAGTTGAAGCTGACACCTCATTCCTCTTTCCTCCAGAGGCAGCCGCCTCAATGAGAGACCTTGGGAACTAGATGGGGAGGCATGATTACTCAGTGTTTCTTCCTGGAAGCTGCAATTTTGTTGTAGCTCTTCATGGAAATGAATTCCAGAATGATCTCAATGGTGAGGTAAGTGGCAATGGAGGTGCCAGCTGGAAAACAAGATAAGAAAAGCGATTTGTGAGGGCACATGATGAGAAAACCCTTTCCAGATGAGGCTCACACACCTCTGAGCAAGCACCGCCCCTTCCTGGGAATACTAATCACTCATAGGTTGTCATTTCCTTCTTGGGACAATACAGCACAACCTGAAACATGCATTTATCTGCCTCATCCCCATCACCCTGTATAAACCCAAACTTGGGTATTACACCTAATGAGGTGAGCATGAGTCCTAGACTTGAAACTAGACAGCTCCAAGTGGACCAACAGCAAATACATTCTGTGCATTCTCACAGCATGAAGACAGGGGTTTCAGACTGGAAACTAGAAAACTGAGGACAGCTATGTGCAAACTGAGCAAAGGAAGTGGGATGGAAAAGATTCCTGGTAGGTGGCACAGAATTAAATGGTGTTCAAAGTGCTTTAAGACCACCATATAGGAGGAAAGTGGAATGATTCTTTTTTCCACAGATACTTCGGTATAACCTAATTATCATGGAGGAATTTTAGGCAGGATATTAAAAAGTAGAAAATGGTGAAATGTGAGCGAGAAAAGAATGAAAGCCTGAATACTGTGGCCCTGGGGCCAAGGTTTGGAGGGGACACAGTCTCCCTGTCATGTGGCCCTTCATGTAGACTTAGAGAGATGAGGATGGCAGGTGAGTTTGGAGGGCTCCTAAGGACATTAAAAATTCTACATTTTCCCCACCAAATCATCTGAGTTACTCCCCATCCTCCCCTAGAGTTGAGAAGATGGGGCTTTGTCATGTCAAGGCCCACCCAGGGCCACCATTGGCTGGGAAAGTGAGTTGCTGACCTTATAAAGCATAAGGCTCTGGCCCCCTGGGAGGGGTATATATAGGGCTGCTCAGGGGCTCTGGAGCAGACAACTGCGAGTCTTCAAAATGACTAAGGTGACTGGGAAGCCACAAGGCTCTATAGGAGTTATGGAACAGCAGACTCCAGATACCCAGGAGGAAAAGATGAAAACCTCCTGTCAACAGATGTCCAAAGAAGTGTCAAGGTGAGCTGAACCCATGCAAGGTCCTCTTGCCCATTGACACGGCCCCATAAGACACCTCCCCTTGTCCTTGCCAGGCCCTTACCCCTTCTCTGCCCACACCCCTGCTCCTGAAGCCATTGTTCCCATCCATCTTCACCCTCTTCCCCAAACCAACTGCCTCTCTGTACTCCCTTTTTTTGTTTGCTCCAGGTGGCCAGGGTAACCATGAGGGCGAATAAGCCATCTGGTCCTGAGCTTATTTTTCTTATGGTTGGAAGATTTTTGATTACAGTTTTGCCTTCCATGTTTGTGATGGGTCTGTTGAGATTATCTATTTCTTCCTGGTTCAGTTTTGGAAGATTATCCTTTGCTGAGTATCTGTCCATTTCTTCCAAGTTGTCCATTTTATTGTCATATAGCTGCTGATAGTAGTCTCTTAGGATCCATTCTATTTCTATGTTGTCTGTTGTGATTTCTCCATTTTCATTTCTAATTTGTTGAATTTATTGTTCTCTCTTTCTTTCTTGATGAATCCGGCTAATGGCTTTTCTTTTTTTTTTTTTTTCTTAATCTTCTTAAAGAACTGTCTTTTCTTTCGCTGATTTTTGCTATAGTCTCCTTTCTTTTTCACTTATTTCTGCCTGAATTTTTATGATTTCTTTTCTTCTGCTAACCCCGGGTTTCTTCATTTCTTCTTTTTCTTGTTGCTTTAGCTGGGAAGTTAGGCCATTTATTGGAGGTTTCACTTGTTTCTTGAGATAAGCTTGTATTTTTATGAATCTTCGCCTTAGCAGTGCTTTCTGAATCCCACTGGTTTTGGATTATCGTGTTTTCATTTCGTTTGTTTCTATGCATATTTTCATTTCTGTTTTCTTCTGATATATGTTGGTTATTCAGAAGTGTGTTGTTTAGCCTCCATATGTTTGTGTTTTTAATAGTTTTATTTTTCCTGCTGTTGTTGGTTGTTTACTCACTAAGTTGTGTCCGGCTCTTGTGGCCCCATGGACTGTAGCCTGCCAAACTCCTCTGTTTGTGGAACTCTCCAGGCCAGAATACTGAAGTGGGTTGCCATTTCCTTCTCCAGAGAATCTTCTCAACCCAGGAATCGAACCTGGGTGTCCTGCATTGCAGGTAGATTCTTTGCTGACTGAGATACAACATCTAATCTTACTGCATTGTGATCAGAAATGATGCTTGAAATGATTTCATTTTTGTGTACTTTATCTAATTTGCCAAGTATGTGATCTATCCTGGAAATGTTCCATATGCACTTGAGAAAAAGGTGAGATTCATTGTTTTGGGGTGAAGTGTCCTATAGATATTGAATAGGTCTATCTGGTCCATTGTATCATTTGAAGTTTGTGTTTCCTTGCTAATTTTCTGCTTGGTTGATCTATATATACATACATGTAAGTGGGATATTAAAGTCTCTGACTATTACTGCATTACTTTCAATTTCTCCTTTCAAATTTGTTAGCATCTGCCTTATGTACTGAAGTACTCCTATGTTGGGTACATTCATATTTATAATTATTACATCTTCCTCTTGTATTGCTCCTTTGATCATTATGTAGTGGCATTCACTTTCTCATTTCACAGCCTTTATTTGAGTCTATTTTATCTGATACGAATATTGCTACTTCTGCGTTCTTGCGGTCTCCATGTGCATGGAATACCTCTTCCCAGCACTCCATGTTCATGCTGTATGTGTACCTGGGCTTGAGGTGGTTCTCTTGTAGACAGTATATATAGGGGTCTGGTTTTGTAACCATTTTACAATACTTCCTTTGTCAGCTATCTATCCATTTGTGTATCCCTCTTTCCAATGCACAGTCAATCTTTTGCCTTGTTGCTTTTGGGTTAAAGTGCAGACATCAGTATGGGTCTCCTTAGGTATTTCAACAAGCCTGCCACTAAGCAGTGAGCCGAATTTGTTTACAGCAATTTTCTTTGGATATTAATTTTACATACAATGATATATAGCACAGTCATGTTACTTTTTAACTGAAGTATAGTTGATTTACAACACTGTGTGAATGTCTGTTTTACAGAAAAGTGATTCAGTTATCCATATATATATATGTGTAAATATATTGTGTGTGTATACACACACGCACATACACATGTGTGTATATGTGTACATATACATATGTGTGTGTGTGTGTGTGTGTGTGTACTTTCAGAAGAAATGGAGTGACCATAATGGTCAACAAAAGAGTTCGAAATGCACTCAGATCAGATCAATAGCTCAGTCGTGTCCGACTCTTTGCGACCCCATGAACTGCAGGACGCCAGGCCTCCCTGTCCATCATCAACTCCCGGAGGTCACTCAGACTAGCATCCATCGAGTCAGTGATGCCATCCAGCCATCTCATCCTCTGTCGTCCCCTTCTCCTCCTGTCCCCAATCCCTCCCAGCATCAGAGTCTTCACCAAAGAGTCAACTCTTCGCATGAGGTGGCCAAAATACTGGAGTTTCAGCCTTAGCATCATTCCTTCCAAAGAAATCCCAGGGTTGATCTCCTTCAGAATGGACTGGTTGGATCTCCTTGCAGTCCAAGGGACCCTCAGGAGTCTTCTCCAACACCACAGTTCAAACGCATCAATTCTTCGGCGCTCAGCCTTCTTCACAGTCCAGCTCTCACATCCATACATGACCACAGGGAAGACCATAGCCTTGACTAGGCGAACCTTTGTTGGCAAAGTGATGTCTCTGCTTTTCAATATGCTATCTAGGTTGATCATACCTTTCCTTCCAAGGAGTAGGCGTCTTTTAATTTCCTGGCTGCAGTCAACATCTGCAGTGATTTTGGAGCCCAGAAAAATAAAGTCTACACTGTTTCCACTGTTTCCCCATCTATTTCACATGTACTGATGGGACCAGATGCCATCATCTTCGTTTTCTGAATGTTGAGCTTTAAGCCAAGCTTTTCACTCTACTCTTTCAGTTTCATCAAGAAGCCTTTCAGATCCTCTTCACTTTCTGCCATAAGGGTGGTGTCATCTGCATATCTGAGGTTATTGATATTTCTCCCAGCAATCTTGATTCCAACTTCTGTTTCTTCCACTCCAGCATTTCTCATGATGTACTCTGCATGTAAGTTAAATAAACAGGGTGACAATATAGAGCCTTGACGTACTCCTTTTCTATTTGGAACCAGTCTGTTGTTCCATGACCAGTTCAAACTGTTGCTTCCTGACCTGCATACTGATTTCTCAAGAGGCAGATCAGGTGGTCTGGTATTCCCATCTCTTTCAGAATTTTCCACAGTTTACTGTGATCTACACAGTCAAAGGCTTTGGCATAGTCAATAAAGCAGAAATAGATGCTTTTCTGGAACTCTCTTGCTTTTTCCATTATCCAGCAGATGTTGGCAGTTTCATCTCTGGTTCCACTGCCTTTTGTAAAACCAGCTTGAACATCAGGAAGTTCACGGTTCACATATTGTTGAAGCCTGGCTTGCAGAATTTTGAGCATTACTTTACGATGCAATCTCAAAAACGACAGAACTGTCTCTGTTCATTTCCAAGGCAAATCATTCAATGTGACAGTAATCCTAGACTATGCCCCAACCAGTAACGCTGGAGAAGCTGAAGTTGAACGGTTCTATGAAGACCTACAAGACCTTTTAGAACTAACACCAAAAAAAGATATCCTTTTCATTATAGAGGACTGGAATGCAAAAGTAGGGAATCAAGAAACACCTGGAGTAACAAACAAATTTGGCCTTGGAATACAGAATGAAGCAGGGCAATGGCTAATAGAGTTTTGCAAAGAAAATGCACTAGTCATAACAAACACCCTCTTCCAACAACACAAGAGAAGACTCTATACATGGACATCACCAGATGGTCAACACTGAAATCATATCAATTGTATGCTTTGCAGCCAAAGATAGAGAAGCTCTATACAGTCAGCAAAAACAAGACCAGGAGCTGACTGTGGCTCAGACCATGAACTCCTTATTGCTAATTTCAGACTTAAATTTAAGAAAGTATGGAAAACACTAGACCATTCAGCTATGACCTAAGCAAATCCCTTATAAGAATATAGTGAAGTGCGAAATAGATTTAAGGGGCTAAATCTGATAGACAGAGTGCCTGATGAACTACGGAATGTGGTGCTTGACATTGTACAAGAGACAGGGATCAAGACCACCCTGTGGAAAAGAAATGCAAAACAGCAAAATGGCTGTCTAGGGAGGCCTTACAAATAGCTGTGAAAAAAGAGAAGCTAAAAGAAAAGGAGAAAAGGAAAGATATAAACATCTGAATCCAGAGTTACAAAGAATAGCAAGAAAAAATAAGAAAGCCTTCTTCAGCGATCAATGCAAAGAAATAGAGGAAAACAACAAAATGGAAAGACTAGGGATCTCTTTAAGAAAATCAGAGATACCAAAGGAATATTTCATGCAAAGATGGGCTCGATAAATGACAGAAGTGGTATGGACTAAACAGAAGCAGAAGATATTAAGAAGAGGTGACAAGAATACACAGAACTGTACAAAAAGAGATCTTCACCACCCAGATAATCACGATGGAGTGATCACTGACCTGGAGCCAGACATCTGGAAGATGAAGTCAAGTGGGCCTTAGAAAGCATCACTACAAACAAAGCTAGTGGAGGTGGTGGAATTCCAGTGGAGCTATTCCAAATCCTGAAAGATGATGCTGTGAAAATGCTGCACTCAATATGCCAGCAAAGTTGGAAAACTCAGCAATGGCCACAGGACTGGAAAAGATCAGTTTTCATTCCAATCCCAAAGAAAGGCCATGCCAAAGAATGCTCAATGTACTGCACAATTGCACTCATCTCACACGCTAGTAAAGTAATGCTCAAAATTCTCCAAGCCAGGCGTCAGCAACATGTGAAGCGAGAACTTCTTGATGTTCAAGCTGGTTTTAGAAAAGGCAGCGGAACCAGAGATCAAATTGCCAACATCCGCTGGATCATGGAAATAGCAAGAGAGTTCCAGAAAAACATCTATTTCTGCTTTATTGACTATGCCAAAGCCTTTGACTGTGTGGATCACAATAAACTGTGGAAAATTCTGAAAGAGATGCAAACACCAGACCACCTGATCTGCCTCTTGAGAAATTTGTATGCAGGAAACAACAGTTGGGAGAGGGAGATTTGGGAGAATGGCATTGAAATAAGTATAAGATCATACATGAAACGAGTCACCAGTCTAGCTTTGATGCCCGATACCAGATGCCTGGGGTGGTGCACTGGGACAACCCAGAGGGAGGGTATGGGAACGGAGGAGGGAGGAGGGTTCAGTATGGGGAAAACATGTATACCTGTGGCAGATTCATTTTGATACATGGCAAAACCAATACAATATTGTAAATTTAAACCAAATAAAATTAAATTCAAACACCAAAAATAAGTAAATAAATAAATACGGTCATATTTTGCAAGGTAACAGGTTTTAAAATTGAAAAAAATTAAAGGAATGAATAAGACCCACCCCTCCCCCCGCCCGGCCCAGAGAAAAAGAAAACAAAAAGAGAAAGAAACCACCCAACCAAAGTTCCAACCAACAAAACTTAAAAAAAAAAAGAGAAAGAAAAAAAAACGACCAACAAAAGAAAAAAGAAAAAAAAAAAAAAAAAAAAATAAAAAAAAAAAAATAAAAAACAAACAAAAAAAAAAAAATATAAAAAACAAAAAAAATGAGGGGGAAGAAAGAAGATACTATAAATTAAAGAAAAAAAAGAAAGAAAAGAAAAAAAAAAAAAAAAAAAAACAAAAAAAAAAAAAAAAAAAATGTATGGAATTTAAAAAGAAAGTAATGAAAAACCTGTATGCGAGACAGCAAAAGAGACACTGATGCACAGAACAGTCTTTTGGACTCTGCGGGAGAGGGAGAAGGTGTTATGATTTGGAAGAATGGCATTGAAACATGTATAACATCATATAAGAAACGAATCGCCAGTCCAGAGTTCGAGGCAGGTTACAGGATGCTTGGGGTTGATGCACTGGGTTGACAAAGAAGGAGGGTAGAGGGGGGGGGGGAGGAGGGTTTTAGGAGGGGGAAAACGTGTACACCCGTGGCAGATTCATGTGGATGTATGGAAAACCAATATAGTATTGTAAAAATAAAAAAAAAAAAAAAATAGTAAATAATTTTAAAAAATTAGAAGGTTGATAATAGTAAAACTATATCTAGGAATTTCTCTGGAGCCGTTGTGAGCGGTGTGGGATCAGTTCAGTTTCAGATAATTCCTTGTTTCAGCTTGTATTTCTTTCCAAGGTCTATAAGCCCCTTCCAATGCTTAGTCAATATTAACTACAGGGTTTTAATCTGTTGCACCTCTCACTCCCAGTGTGGTTCCCTTTTCTTTATTTATTTTGGCTTTCTCTCTTTGCAATTGTCCTCAGTGTCTAATTTCTGCCCTGGCCCATGGGGCAAACACGGTCACATATTTTGTTCAGTTGAGTTGTGGGGAGGGAGGAACACTGCAAACAAATAATTCTGGTGTGTATTTTGGGAAAGTGCTTACAGTGTCTGGAACACACTGGGTTTTCCCAAGCTCACGGTGGTGTGTGCTTTGCGCGTCTACACTGCTCAGGTTCCGGGTTGCTCCTCAGGGGTACTGTCCAGTGTGGGCCCTGCATTTCCGGCAATTCCCAGGTCTAAGCTGCTCAGGTTCAGGTTTTCAGGTACACTGCAAAGTCACAGACTCAGATGCACGTGCGTTTTGTGCCCTTCCCAGGTCCCAGAAGCTCAGGTGACCAGGTGCTTGGCCAGCGCACTGTCCCAAGGGGGCCATGCCTATATTATAAATACAGACTGGGCCCCGCGCTTTTTTGTGTGGGCGTGAAAAGAACACCATCTCAGGTGTGTGTCCCCTGTGTGTATCTTTTTTCTCCCCGGGGGGGGGTTTTCAAAGCTTCAACCCTCCTGGCAGATGTCAACCATCCTGGACTCCAGGAAGACATGGTTAGCAACTGGCAGCCTCCTTTTGGTAAGTTTGGTGGAGAATGCCTGGCTCAGGCAAGGCTGAGGCCGCCCCTTGCCTTCTGGTTCTGGCTGTCACACACCTGGCTGTCTGCCTCTTGTTGGGGGAGGGGCCTGTAGACAGCCGGCTAATTAAGCTTTGGTATTTGCTCAATCCTTTGTTCTCCTTTCAAAGACAATGAGCAGACTATCTGGGTACCTGGTGTCCTCTGCCAGCATTCAGAAATCCTTTTGTGGAAGTTGCTCAGCGTTCAAATGATAATTTGATGAATGTGTTGGGGAGAATGTGGTCTCCCCATCTTATTCCTCTGGCATCTTAGGACTGCGCCCCCACCCCGAGGTCTTGTTTATGTATCCATTTAGCCTGTCTGAGCTTTTTGGTCGGAACATTTAATCCATTTTTATTTAGAATAATTATTGATTTATGTGCTCCTAGTGCCATTTTCTTAATTGTTTGTGGTCAATTTCATATATCTTCTTTCTTCTCTTGAATTTTTTGACTGTATAAGTCCATTTAGCAATTGTTGTAAAGCTGGTTTTTGTGGTAATGAAATCTTACTTTTGGCTCATGTGAAAAGCTTTGATTTCTCCCTCAGTTTTGAAGGGGATCCTTGCTAAGTACAGTAATCTTGGCTGTAGATTTTTCTCTTTCAGTGCTTTAAATATGCCGTGCCATTCTCTTCTGGCCTGCAGAGTTTCTGTTGAAAGATCAGCTGTGAAACATATGGGGTTTTCATTGTACGTTACTTGTTGCTTTTAACTTGATACTTTTAATATTCTTTCTTTGTGTTTAATCTTCCTTAGTTTGATTAGTATATGCCTTGGGGTGTTTCTCCTTGGGTTTATCACAAATGGGACTCTTTGCACCTCTTGGACTTGATTGACTATTTCCTTTTCCATGTTGGGAATTTTTCAAGTATAATCTCCTCTAAAATTTTCTCATACCCTTTATTTTTCTCTCTTCTTCTTTTACCCCTATAATTTGAATCTTGGTGCATTTAATATTGCCAAAGAGGTCTCTGAGACTGTCCTCAGTTCTTTTCATTCTTTTTACTTTATTCTTCCCTTCTGAAGTTGTTTCCATCATTTTGTCTTTCAACTCACTGATCCATTTTCTGCCTCAGATACTCTGCTCTTGATTATTTCTAGAGTATTTTTAATTTCAGTAATTGTTGTTTGTATGTAGAGGTAGATGAACAAGATTTGTTTAGATTAAAGTTTAACTGCAAGGGGACAAGAACAGAGGAAAGGCAAACAATTGAATATATGTAGAAAAATATAACCGGTTACAAATTTAAAATGTAAAACAATGAAAATAGAAAAGAATTTAAAAAATCAAAAAATAAATGGAAAAAAAAAAAAAAATAAAGTCTAAAGAACTGCAAAAACCTAACGTAGAAGCAGAGGTTTGTCACAACAGTAAAAATGTGATTGAATATACACATATACATATACACCCACAAGCACAATCAAAACACTCCCCAAAATAAAATACAATAGATTGATTGACTTGGTGAACAAAGGAAAAAAATATACATACATACATACATACATACATACATATATATATATATATATATAAAACATTTTTATATATACACCAGAATAGAACCACTAGAAATACAAACTGGGAAACAAATCTAGAGCATGGTGCCAACTGGAGAATAAAAGAATGAAAAGAAAACTAACAAATATATTGAGAGGAAAGAAAAGAAAGGGAAAAAGTACATATGCAGAGTTAAATAGAGGTAGAGATGACTCTTAAAATTCCCTTGGACTGCAAGGAAATCCAATTCATTCATCCTAAGGGAGATCAGTCCTGGGTGTTCATTGGAAGGACTGATGTTGAAGCTGAAATTCCTATACTTTGGCCACCTGATGCGAAGAGCTGACTCATCGAAAAAGGCCCTGATGCTAGGAAGGATTGAGGGCAGAAAGAGAAGCCGATAACTGAGGTTGCGATGGACATGGGTTTGATTGGACTCCGGGGAGTTGGTGATGGACAGGGAGGCCTGGCGTGCTGTGGTTCAGGGGTCACAAAGAGTCAGGCACGACTGAGCCACTGAACTGAACTGAACTGATAGAAGAATTATATACATTAAACATTAACTGCAAGGGGAAAAGAACACTAGGAAAAGTAAACAAATAATACATGTAGAAAGAATAATAATAGGTTTAAAAAATGAAAAAAGAGAGAGAGAAAAAAGGAAACTCCACAGAAATGCAAAAGATGTATGTAGAGACAGAGCTTTACAACAGCAATAGAAATGTGACCGAAGGGGTGGGGGTGGGGGGGGAAGGCTGAAAAGCTTCATTGGATTTCATAGTGCCAATGAAATTGGCAACTACAAAGTGGGCGGGGGGAAGGAACGGAAAACAAACAAACAAACAAAAATCCTAAAGCATCTACAAAGCAAGTCAAAAAATGAGAAAAACACAGGTATTTCTTTAGTCACTGCTATCAGAGTCCTTTCCCCTGCTGGAAATCACAGTCCACCTCACCTCCCTAGGATGCCCTCCAAAACTGTACTGAACTCGGAACCTGGTTTGGTGGGAGCTCGGATTCTAATCTAGTCCTACTCCTATATGTTCTTGTCTCCAATGTTCACAGCTATCAGAACTAAGATGTTTTCTTTTGTAGGAGCTATCAATGTCTTTTTATATATTCCTTCAGTTCCGTTCAGTTCAGTTCAGTCACTCAGTCGTGTCAGACTCTGGTTCAGCAGGCTCCTCTGCCCGTGGGATTTCCCAGGCAAGAATACTGAGGTTGGTTTCCATTCACTCTTCCAGAAGATCTATCTTTCCAACTCATGAACTTCTCAACCCTGGGCCGTCTAAATTGGGAGGTGGATTCTTTACCACTGAGCCACCAGGAGAATCCCCCAAAGTAACACAGTATCTACTTAAGAAGTAGTTCTTGGCTTTCACTAGTAGTACATCAAATTTCTAGCCTTCATAGTCGGGGTTTGTTCAGAACTACCCTAGTGATCCATTGGTTAATAGTCAGCTTCCCAGTGATCCTTGTTTGGGAGGATCCCACATACTGAAATGTAACTAAGCTCATGGACAACAACTCATGAGCTCATGTGGCAAAACTAGAGCCAGAGAGCGAGTGTTCTGCAACAAAAGAAACCATCACAATGGGAAGGCTATGGACCATATTCAAGTGAATCACAACACTTGCCTCAGCTAGAGAAAGCCCTTGAATATCCATGAATACCTGGCCCCACCAAAATAAATAAAATTTAAAGAATAATAAAATAATTAAGACCTTTAAAAACTGAGTTTGTTTAACATAGAACTGTAGCTACATATACATCAGATCAGATCAGTCTCTCAGTTGTGTCCAACTCTGCAACACCATGAAACATAGAACGCCATGCCTCCCTTTCCATCACCAACTCCTGGTGGTCACTCAGACTCACATCCATCGAGTCAGTGATGCCATCCAGCCATCTCATCCTCTGTCGTCCCCGTCTCCTCTTGCCCCCAATCCCTCCCAGCATCAGAGTCTTAACCAATGAGTCAACTCTTCGCATGAGGTGGCCGAAATACTGGAGTTTCAGCTTGAGCATCATTCCTTCCAAAGAAATCCCAGGGCTTATCTCCTTCAGAATGGACTGGTTGGAACTCCTTGCAGTCCAAGGAACTCTCAAGAGTCTTCTCCAACACCATTTATGATAATAACTCTCCAGAAAGCAGGAATAGAAGGAACATACCTCAACATAATAAAAGCTATATACGACAAACCCACAGCAAACATTATCCTCAATGGTGAAAAACTGAAAGCATTTCCTCTAAAGTCAGGAACAAGACAAGGATGCCCACTTTCACCATTATTATTCAACATTGTTCTGGAAGTTTTGGCCACAGCAATCAGAGCAGAAAAAGAAATAAAAGGAATCCAAATTGGAAAAGAAGAAGTAAAACTCTCACTGTTTGCAGATGACATGATCCTCTACGTAGAAAACCCTAAAGATTCCACCAGAAAATTACTAGAACTAATCAATGAATACAGTAAAGTTGCAGGATATAAAATTAACACACAGAAATCCCTTGCATTCCTGTACACTAATAACGAGAAAATAGAAAGAGAAATTAAGGGAACAATTCCATTCACCATTGCAATGAAAACAACAAAATACTTAGGAATATATCTTCCTAAAGAATCTAAAGACCTATATTTAGAAAACTATAAAACACTGCTGAAAGAAATTAAAGAGGACACTAATAGATGGAGGAATATACCATGTACGTGGATTGGTAAAATCAGTATAGTGAAAATGAGTATACTGCCCAAAGCAATATATAGATTCAATGCAATCCCCATCAAGCTACCAACAGTATTCTTCACAGAGCTAGAACAAATAATTTCTCAATTTGTATGGAAATACAAAAAACCTCGAATAGCCAAAGCTATCTTGAGAAAGAAGAACGGAACTGGAGGAATCAACCTGCCTGACTTCAGGCTCTACTATAAAGCTACAGTCATCAAGACAGTATGGTACTGGCACAAAGACAGAAACATAGATCAATGGAACAAAATAGAAAGTCCAGAGATAAATCCATGCACATATGGTCACCTAATCTTTGACAAAGGCGGCAAGAATATACAATGGAGTAAAGACAATCTTTTTAACAAGTGGTGCTGGGAAAACTGGTTGAACACTTGTAAAAGAATGAAACTAGAACACTGTCTAACACCATACACAAAAATAAACTCAAAATGGATTAAAGAGCTAAATATAAGACCAGAAACCATAAAACTCCTAGAGGATAACATAGGCAAAACACTCTCTGACTTACATCACAGCAGGATCCTCTATGACCCACCTCCCAGAATATCGGAAATAAAATCAAAAATGAACAAATGGGACCTAATCAAACTTAAAAGCTTCTGCACAACAAAGCAAACTATAGGCAAGCTGAAAAGACAGCCTTCAGAATGGGAGAAAATAATAGCAAATGAAGCAACAGACAAACAACTAATCTCAAAAATATACAAGCAACTTCTACAGCTCAATTCCAGAAAAATAAACGACCCAATCAAAAAATGGGCCAAAGAACTTAATAGACATTTCTCCAAAGAAGACATACAGATGGCTAACAAACACATGAAAAGATGCTCAACATCGCTCATTATCAGAGAAATGCAAATCAAAACCACTATGAGATACCATTACACGCCAGTCAGAATGGCTGTGATCCAAAAATCCACAAGCAATAAATGCTGGAGAGGGTGCGGAGAGAAGGGAACCCTCTTACACTGTTGGTGGGAATGCAAACTAGTACAGCCACTATGGCGAACAGTATGGAGATTCCTCAAAAAACTGGGAATAGAACTGCTTTATGACCCAGCAATCCCACTGCTGGGCATACACACTGAGAAAACCAGAATTGAAAGAGGCATGTGTACCCCAGTGTTCATAGCAGCATTGTTTACAATAGCCAGGACGTGGAGGCAACCTAGATGTCCATCCACAGATGAATGGATAAGCAAGCTGTGGTACATATACACGATGGAGTATTACTCAGCCATTAAAAAGAATCCATTTGAATCAGTTCTAATGAGGTGGATGGAACTGGAGCCTATTATACAGAGTGAAGTAAGCCAGAAAGAAAAACACAAATACAGTATACTAACGCATATATATGGAATTTAGAAAGATGGTAACAATCACCCTGCTTATGAGACAGCAAAAGAGACACTGATGTATAGAACAGACTTTTGGACTCTGGGACTGGGAGAGGGTGGGACGATTGGGGAGAATAGCATTGAAATATGTATAACATCATATCTGAAACGAGTCAGTCCAGGTACGATACCCTATAACAGATGCCTGGGACTGGAGCACTGGGATGACCTGGAGGGATGGTGTGGGAGGGTGGGGAGGGAGGAGGGTTCAGGAAGGGGAGCACGTGTATTCTGGTGGCGGATCCATCTCGATGTACAGTAAAAGTAATACAATATTGTAAAGTGAAGAAAAATTAAAATAATAATAATAATAAAAAAATAAAGAAAAAAATAAATAAAAATAAAAAAATATTAATTTAAAAAAAAAAAAAAAAAAAAGCATCAATTCTTCGGAGCTCAGCCTTCTTCACAGTCCAGATCTCACATCCATACATGGCCGAAGGAAGGACCATAGCTTTGACTAGGCGAACCTTTGTTGGCACAGTAATGTCTCTGCTTTTGAATATGCTATCTAGGTTGGTCATAACTTTCTTTCCAAGGAGTAAGCGTCTTTTAATTTGATGGCTGCAGTCACCATCTTCAATGATTTTGGAGCCCAGAAAAATAAAGTCTGACACTGTTTCCAATGTTTCTCCATCTATTTCCCATGTAGTGATGGGACCAGATGCCATGATCTTCGTTTTCTGAATGTTGAGCTTTAAGCCAACCTTTTCACTCTCCACTTTCACTTTCATCAAAAGGCTTTTTAGTTCCTCTTCACTTTCTGCCATAAGGGTGGTGTCATCTGCCTATCTGAGGTTATTGATATTTCTCCCAGCAATCTTGATTCCAACTTGTGTTTCTTCCAGTCCACCATTTCTCATGATTAGAATTTAACAATAGAAAGATCCTACCAGACCCACTCCCATTATATAGATTGGAAAATATTAGGATTCATCAGAAGGTTTTCAGGGAAGAGAAACTGTCCTCAAGCATGACACATTGTTACTATATAATCCCAAGTACAGAGTTTAAACTGAGTTGTTTGCTGTGTAATCATGAGTTCTAGGTTTAAAGGTGAATATGTATATATATATATGTATATATATATATATATATATATATATATATATATATATATATATATATATATATATATATATATATATATATAAACTATTCTAATGAATATACAGAAAAACAAACAAGCAAGCAAGCAAACACGTTTGCCCTTTTCTCCTCCTTGAGAATTCCAGAACCGTATCTCCTCCTCAAGAAACCAGACACCATTCTCCTCTTTGGGGAGGACAGACTTCTTATCAATCTGCCAAAGAATCGACTCTATCCCCACACAAGTTCAGTTCAGCTGCTCAGTCATTTCCAACTATTTGTAACCCCAAGGACTGTGGCACATCAGGCTTCTCTGTCCGTCACCAACTTCCAAAGCTTGCTCAAATGCATCTCCATTGAGTTGGTGAGGGACTCGATCTCATACTATGTCATCTCCTTCTCCTCCTGCCTTCAATCTTTCTCAGGACTTGGGTTATTTGCAAGAGTCAGTTTTTTTGCATCAGTTGGCCGAAGTATTGTAGCTTCAGCTTTAGCAACAGCCCTTCCAATAAATATTCAGGACTGAATTTCTTACTGACTGATTTTATTCCCTTGCTGTCCAAGGGACTCTCAAGAGTCTTCTCCAACATCACACTTCAAAAGTATCTGTTTTCCAGGACTCAGCTTTCTGTAGAGATCCAACTCTCACATCCATGCATGGCTACTGGAAAAATAATAGCTTGGACTAGAAAGACTTTCGTTGGGAAAGTTATGTCTCTGTTTTTAAATATCCTGTCTAGATTGGTCATAGCTTTTCTTCCAAGAAGCAAGTATCTTTTAACTTTATGTTGCAGCCACCATCTACAGTGATTTTGGAGCCAAGAAAATAAAGCCTCTCACCGTTTCCATTGTTTCCCTATCTACTTGCCATGAAATCATGGGACCAGAAACCATGAACTTCGTTTTGGAATGTTCAGTTTTAAGCCACTTTTTGCACTCTCCTGTTTCACTTTCATCAATAGGCTCTTTAGTCCCTCTTCACTTTCTGCCATATGGGTTTTGTTATCTGTGTACTTGTAAGTGCTGCCTGAATAGGTAGAACTAGGGAGAAAGACTGGCCAAAGAGGCCTTCTGATAGCCAGCTATAAGAAGCTCAAAAAAATAAAGAAAGAAAGAAGAGGAAGACTCTGATAGGGCCATAACTCCTGTGGTCTATTCAGTCTGTGTCCCTGCACTCTGCACACTTGGCACCACCAGGGTCACTGAAAGCCAAACAGCTGCTCCACCTTCACAGTTAACTCTCACTGGAGAAAAGCTGCCACAGGTTTAAAAAAAAAAAAAAAAAAAAAAAACCTTCCAGTTATTGGCACTAGATTGCTTCAGACCTGTCCCACTCTTTGTGGGACACATATACACATTTCACTGCTACAGAGAACAAGCTCTAAAATACATATATTGGAACAACTGACCTCTTCCTGTCTTGTTTCCACTGCTGAGTTTTCCAAATTTGCTGGCACATTGAATTCAGCACGTTCACAGCACTGTTTTTTAGGATTTTAAATCGCTCAACTGGTGTTCCATATCTCCACTAGCTTTGTTTGTATTGATGCTTCCTAAGGCTCACTTGACTTCATGTTTCATGATGTCTGGCTGTGGGTGACTGATCACATCATCATGATTATCTGGATCATGAAGATCTTTGTTGTATAGTTCTTCAATCTTTCCTGTATAGATTCTTGCTACCTCTTCTTAATACCTTCTGCTTCTGTTATGTCCATACATTTTCTGTCTTTTATTTTGTCCATCTTTGCATGAAATGTTCCCTTGGTATCTCTAATTTCCTTGAAGAGATCGCTAGTTTTGCCCATCTACTGTTTTCCTCAATTTCTTTGCATTGATCACTAAGGAAGTCCTTCTTATCTTTCCTCGCTATTCTTTGGTAATCTGCAGTCATATGGGTATACCTTCCCTTTTCTCCTTTGCCTTTTGTTTCTCTTCTTTTCTTAACTATTTCTAAGGCCTCCTCAGGAACCATTTTGCCTTTTTGCTTTTCTTTTCTTGGGGATGTTCTTGATCACTGCCTCATACAAGTTCATTAACCTCCATCTCTATTTCTTCAGGCACTCTCTCAAATCTAATCCCTTAAATCAGTTGTCACGTCAGATAAGGGATCTGATTTAGGTCATACCTGAATCATCTAGTGGTCTTCTCTACTTTCTTCAATTTAAGTCTTAGACTATAGCATTAGTCCCACAAATACTGAGTTTCCACTCTGAACCTTCCTTCTTACAAGTATTTTCCAACATTTTAGAGCACTTTTGCTGCATCTATTTATCTTCAATCTGAAACACATGTAACATCGCTCCTGAAAGGATATTCAAGTGCAATCATTTAACTCCTACTGAGCCTATGCTCCAGAGTAGGCATGCCGATGTACTAAGCTTGCATTCTGCCACATGCATCTTCCATTACTTGGACTATGATACTGAGGTCATGCTGCAAATACATGGTTGCTATCTCAACCTTATCTTCTTTGACTTTCAGGTTCTGTATCAGCACACTTGGTCTGCCCCTCCTAAGCCCACTTTCTTGAGTAGGTATGAAACAACTGTTGAGGTTGTATTGTGGAGCATGTCCCTGCTATTTCTGAACACATTTTGTTTAATTTCTTTATATTTCCTTTAAAAATGATTTATTTTATTGGAATAGAATTACTATGTATTACTGTGATGGTTTTTGACATATGCATCAACAAGAACCAGCCACATGAAAACATGTGTCTTCCTATCCTGAACACACCTCAAACCTCCCTCGTTAACCCATGCTTCTGGGTTCTTCCACAGCACAAGAGTTGGGTGCATCTTTCATGCATTGAACTTGCACTGGCCATCTCTTTTATATATGGTAATGTATCTGTTTCAATGCTATGTTCTCAAATCATTCCATCATTGACTCTCCCATTGAATCTAAGAGTCTGTTCTTACATGTGGATCTTCTTTACTAGCCTTCATGTAGGGTCATTTTTACTGTATTCCTAAATCCCATTTATATGCATTAATAAGAGGCCTTGGTGGCTCAGATGGTAAAGCGTCTGCCTGCAATGCAGGAAACCTGGGTTTGATCCCTGGGTCAAGAAGATCCTCTGGAGAAGGAAATGGCAATCCACTCCAGCACTCTTGCCTGAAAAATCTCATGGACAGAGGAGCTCGATAGGCTCTTTGGGGTCACAAAGAGTCGGACGTGACTGAGCAATGGATTAATAAGCAATATTTGCCTCTCTCTTACTTTTTTCACTCTGACTAATAGGCTGCAGGTTCAACTGCCTCATTAAAAGTGCCACAAATATATGCCTTTCTGTGGCTGAGTAATATTCTGTTTATATATATATACCACAGTTTCCTTATATATTCATCTGCTGATGTGCATCTAGGTTACTTCTATGTCATAGCTATTGTAAAGCCAGTTTCAATAAACACTGGGGTACATGTGTTTCGTTCAATCCTAATTCCCTCTGGGTATATTCAAAGAAATGGGATTTCTGGGTCATATGGTAGTGCTAGTCCAAGTTTCTCAAGGAATCTCCAAACGGTTCTGCATACAGGTTGTACCAGTTTGTGGTACCAGCAACAGTGTATTAGGGTTAACTTTTCTCCACAGCCTTTCCAGGATTTCTTGCTTGCAGAATTTTTGGTTATGGCCACTCTGAACAGTGTGAGATGACTGTTCATTACAATTTTAATTTTCATTTATCTAATAATGAATGCTGTTATGCGTATTTCATGTGTATATTAGCCATCCATATGTCTTCTTTAAATAAATGTCTGTTTAAGGCCTTTGGCCCCTTTTAATGATACTGTGAAAGTGCTGCACTCAATATGCCAGCAAATTTGGAAAAAACAGCAGTGGCCAAAGCACTGGTAAAGGTCAGTTTTCATTCCAATCCTAAAGAAAGGCAATGCCAAAGATTGCTCAAATCACCGCACAGTTGCACTCATCTCACATGCTAGTAAAATAATACTCAAAATTCTTCAAGCTGGGCTTCAGCAATATGTGAATCATGAATGTCCAGATGTTCAAGCTGGTTTTACAAAAGGAACAGGAAACAGAGATCAAATTGCCCACATCTGCTGGATCATTGAAAAAGCAAGAGAGTTCCAGAAAAACATTTATTTCTGCTTTATTGACTATGTGAAAGCCTTTGAGTGTGTGGATCACAATAAACTGTGGAAAATTATGAAAGAGATGGGAATACCAGACTACCTGGTCTGACTTTTGAGAAACCTATATGCAGGTCAGGAAGCAACAGTTAGAAGTGTACATGGAACACATACTGGTTCCAAAGAGGAAAAGGAGTACGTCAAGGCTGTATATTGTCACCCTGCTTATTTAACTTACATGCAGAGTACATCATGAGAAACGCTGGGCTGGAGGAAGCACAAGCTGGAATCAAGATTGCCAGAAGAAGTATCAATAACCTCAGATATGCAGGTGACACCATTCTTATGGCAGGAAGTGAACAGGAACTAAAAAGCCTCTTGATGAAATTGAGAGAGGAGAGTGAAAAATTTGGCTTCAAGGTCAACATTCAGAAAATGAAGATCATGGCAACTGGTCCCATCATTTCATGGGAAATACATGAGGAAAGAGTGTCAGACTTTATTTTGGGGGGCTCCAAAATCACTGGAGATGTTGACTACAGCCATGAAATTAAAAGATGTTTACTCTTTGGAAGGAAAGTTATGACCAATCTTGATAACATATTCAAAAGCAGAGACATTACTTTGCCAACAAAGGTCAATCTAGTCAAGGCTATGGTTTTTCCTGTGCTCATGTATGGATGTAGAAGTAGTACTGTGAAGAAAGCTGAGCGTGGAAGAATTCATTCTTTTGAAGTGTAGTGTTGGAAAATCCTCTTGATGCAAGGAGATCCAACCAGTCCATTCTACAGGAGATTAGTGCTGGGTGTTCTTTGGAAGGAATGATGCTAAAGCTGAAACTCCCGTACTTTGGCCACCTTGTGCGAAGAGTTGACTCACTGGAAAAGACTCTGATGCTGGGAGGATTTGGTGTCAGGAGCATAAGGGGATGAGAGAGGATGAGATGGTGGATGGCATCACCGACTCGATGGTTGTGAGTCTGAGTGATCCACAGAAGTTGGAGATGGACAGGGAGGCCTAACGTGCTGCGATTCATAGAGTCTCAAAGAGTTGGACACGACTGAGCAACTGTACTGAAATGAAGTGAAGCAATTGACAAACAGTAAATGTCAAAATACACAAGACACACTTGAAGCTCACTTTCAGGAAAATAAAGGGGCCCAATGAAAAAAAGGGCCAAAGGACTAAAGAGACATTTCTCCCAAGAAGACATACAGATGGCTAACAAACAATTGAAAAGATGATCAACATAATTCATTATCAGAGAAATGAAAATCAAAACCACAATGAGGTACCATTGCATGCCAGTCAGATTGGCTGTGCTCCAAATATCTACAAGCAATAAATGCTGGATAAAATTTGGATAAAAGGGAACCCTTTTACACTGTTGGTGGGAATGAAATCTAGTACAGCCACTATGGAGAACACTGTGAAGAGTCCTTAATTTAAAAAACAAAACAAAACAAAACACACACACAAAACTTCAAATAGAACTGCCATAGGACCCAGCAATACCACTGCTGGGCATACACACTGAGGAAACCAGAACTGAAAGAGACACGTGTACCCCAATGTTCAACACAGCACTGTTTCTAGTAGCCAGGACATGGAAGCAACTTAGATGTCCATTAGCAGATGAATGGATAAGAAAGCTGTTGTACATATACACAATGGAGTATTACTCAGCTATTAAAAAGATTACATTTCAGTCAGTTTTAATGAGGTGGATGAAACTGAAGCCTATTATAAAGAATGAAGTTAGCCGGAAAGAAAAACACCAATAGAATAAACTAATACATATATGTGGAATTTAGAAAGATGATAACGATAACCATCTATGCGAGAATGCAAAAAAGACAGATGTATAAAACAGTCTTTTGGACTCTGGGAGAGGGAGAGGGTGGCATGATTTGGGAGAATGGCACTGAAACATGTATAATAACATACGTCAATGAACCATCAGTCCAGGTTCAATGCATGATACAGGATGCTTGGGGCTGCTGCACTGGGATAACCAGGAGGGATGGTATGAGGAGGAAGGTGGCAAGGGGGTTCAGGATGGGGCACACATGTAAACACCTGTGGCAGATTCATGTTTATGTATGGCAAAACCAATACAATATTGTAAAGCAATTAGACTCCAAGTAAAATAAATATATTTTTATTTAAAATAAATAAAACTGTTTCCAATGTGAGAGAAGAGCAACAGCGTTCTTTGAACAATATCTCTAAGTAAATGAGAGTTGCGATTTTATGGATTCAAGGTGTCCCCATAAGTATTAGCCATGCGTCTTATTACAGAAGGAAAATTGGAAGATGAGATAGGTTAAAGGAGAACTTTTCAGCAACAGAATCTGAATTGTTCAGCCAGAAAGTTATTAAGTAATGTAGGGGTTCCCAAACAGTACATTTATGATCTTCGGTGCAAGCAATGAGTTCGGCCACCTAAATAAATTTGCATAAAATTATATTTTGGCATATATACACCTGTGTGTGCATGAATGTGTGTATAAAGAAAAGTTCAATGGCTTTTAATTCCTGTTAGGTATAATAGAGACCTGATAGAATGTGGTACACTAGAGAAGGGAATGGCAAACCACTTCAGTATTCTGTCCTTGAGGCACCATGGACAGTATGAGCAGACAAAATGATAGGATACTGAAAGAGAAACTCCTCAGGTCAGTAGATGTTCAACATGCTACTCGAGATCAGTGGAGAAATAACTCCAGAAAGAATGAAGGGATGGAGCCAAAGCAAAAGAATACCCAGCTGTGGAGGTGACTGGTGATAGAAGCAAGGACCGATGCTGTAAAGAGCAATATTGCATAGGAACCTGGAATGGATGAATCAAGGCAAATTGGAAGTAGTCAAACAAGAGATGGCAGGAGTGAATGTCGACATTCCAGGAATGAGAGGACTAAAATGGACTGGAATGGGAGGATTGAATTCAGACGGCCATTTTATCTACTGCTCCGGGCAGGAATGCCTCAGAAGAAATGGAGTAGCCATCATGATCAACACAAGAGTCTGAAATGCAGTATTTGAATGCAGTCTCAAAAACGACAGTATGATCTCTCTTCCTTTCCAAGGCAAGCCATTCAATATCACAGTAATCCAAGTCTATGCCCCAATCACTAACACTGAAGAAGCTAAAGTTGAACGGATCTATGAAGACCTACAAAATCTTTTATAACTAACACCCAAAAAAGAGGGGTTTGTTTGTTTGTTTGTTTGTTTTTTGTTTTTCATTATAGGGGACTGGAATGCAAAAGTAGGAAGTCAATAAACACCTGGAGTAACAGGCAAAATTGGCCTTGGAATACAGAATGAAGCAGGGCAAAGACGAATAGAGTTTTGCCAAGAAAATGCACTGGTTATAGCAAACACCCTCTTCCAACAACACAAGGAAAGACTCTATACATGGACATCACCAGATGGTCAACACCAAAATCAGATTGATTATATTCTTTGCAGCCAAAGATGGAGAGGCTCTATACAGTCAGCAAAAACAAGACCAGGAGCTGACTGTGGCTGAGACCATGAACTCCTTATTGCCAAATTCAGACTTAAATGGAAGAAAGTAGGAAAAAATCACTAGACCATTCAGTTATGACCTGAATCATATCTTTTATGATTATACAGGGGAATTGAGGAATAGATGTAAGGGCCTCTAGATCTGATAAAAGAAGAGAAGCTAAAAGCAAAGGAGAAAAGGAAAGATATAATCATCTGAATGCAGAGTTCCAAAGAACAGCAAGAAGAGATAAGAAAGGCTTCTTCAGTGATCAATGCAAAGAAATAGAGGAAAACAACAAATTCGGGGAAACTATGGATCTCTTCAAGAAAATCAGATATACTTCATGCAAAGATGGGCTCGATAAAGGACAGAAATGGTACGGAGCTAACAGAAGCAAAAGACATTAAAAAGCGATGGCAAGAATACACAGAAGAAATATACAAAAAAGATATTCACGATCCCCATAATCACGATGGTGTGATCATTGACGTAGAGCCAGACATCCTGGAATGTGAAGTCAAGTGGGCCTTAGAAAGCATCACTACGAACAAAGCTAGTGGATGTGATGGAAGTCCAGTTGAGCTATTCCAATCCTGAGAGATGATGCTGTGAAAGCACTGCACTCAATATGCCAGCAAATTTGGAAAACACATCAATGGCCAAAGGGTAGGAAAAGGTCAGTTTTCATTCGAATCCCAAATAAAGGCCATGCTAAAGAATGCTCAAACTACCCCACAATTGCACTCATCTCACATGCTAGTAAAGTAATGCTCAAAATTCTCCAAGTCAGGCTTCAGCAATATGTGAACCATGAACTTCCTGATGCTCAAGCTGGTTTTAGAAAAAGCAGAGGAACCAGAGATCAAATTGCCAACATCCGCTGGATCATGGAAAAAGCAAGAGAGTTCCAAAAAAAAATCTATTTCTACTTTATTGATTATGCCAAAGCCTTTGACTGTGTGAATCACAATAAACTGTTGAAAATTCTGAAAGAGATGGGAATACCAGAACACCTGAACTGCCTCTTGACAAATATGTAAGTAGGTCAGGAAGCAACGGTTAGAACTGGACACGGAACAAGAGACTGGTTCCAAATAGGAAAAGGAGTTCTCCAAGGCTGTATATTGTCACCCTACTTATTAAACTTCTATGCAGGGTCCATCATGTGAAACCCTGGATTGGAAGAAATACAAGCTGGAATCAAGATTGCTGGGAGAAATATCAATAACCACAGATATGCAAATGACACCACCCTTATTGCAGAAAGTGAAGAAGAACAAAAAAGCCTCCTGATGAATGTGAAAGAGGAGAGTGAAAAAGTTGCCTTAAAGCTCTACGTTCAAAAAACGAACATCATGATATCCGTTCCCTTCATGGTAAATAGATAGGGAAACAGTGGAAACAGTGTCAGAGTTTATTTTTCCATTCTCCAAAATCACTACAGATGGTGACTGCAGCCATGAAATTAAAAGAAGCTTACTTCTTGGAAGGAAAGATATGACCAACTTAGATAGCATATTCAAAAGCAGAGATACTACTTTGCCAACAAAGGTTCTTCTAGTCAAGGCTATGATTTTTCCTGTGGTCATGTATGGATGTGAGAGTTGGACTTTGAAGAAGCCTAAGCGCTGAAGAATTGATGCTTTTGAAGTGTGGTGTTGGAGAAGACTCTTGAGAGTCCCTTGGACTGCAAGGAGATCCAACCAGTCCATTCTGAAGGAGATGTGCCGTGGGATTTCTTTGGAAGGACTGATTCTAAAGCTGAAACTCCAGTACTTTGGCAACCTCATGAGAAGAATTGACTCATTGGAAAAAACTGATGCTGGGAGGGGTTGGGGGCAGAAGGAGAAAGGGACGACAGAGGATGAGATGGCTGGATGACATCACTGACTCGATGGACGTTAATGTCAGTGAACTCTGGGATTAGTGAGGAACAGTGAGTCCTGGCATGCTGTGATTCATGGGGTAGCAAAGAGTCAGACACGACTTAGCAACTGATCTGATCTGATCTGAGGTATAATAAAAATGGAAAAAAATAAACAAAATTAGGAATGATTAAAAAGTCGACTCTGTTGTTGAACATATGCAAGTGGAAATACTTCAAAATATGTTTTCTTGGCTGCGTGTAAATTATGAGGACTCTTTTATATCTTCACATCTCTGCTTTTAATAAAGATCTACGAATTTTCAAATATTTGTCCAGTTTTGACAAAAATAGACAGATATAGAAATATATATATATATATATATATATATATATATATATATATATATATAAACACTTATATTTCCATAAGAGAAAATATTGATACCAAGCTTAGATTCAGAATTATTTCCAACTCCATGCTCCATCTCAACAGCAAATAGCCAAAGTTGTTGCTGACTCAAACAGTTTAAGAGCTGGGAAACCTGAAAAACAAATTCAAGCTGCAACTGAGATTTTCTGTCACATTTATGATTTAGCTCAAAGTCCACACTATTTCCTTTCATGTTCTAAGCAGTCCCTTCTTAAGATTGAAAAGTATGAAAACCAAGAGAAAGAGGTAGGAGATTGGAGACCTCCTTGTGTTTAAAAGTAATTTTAATCAGCGAAGCTAGAAAAGACAGAATCTAAGGATAATAATCAAGCGATAGACGATAATAACGATTTAGCCATTAGTCAAATTCAAGAGTCTTTATTTCCTCCTCAAGGGCCATCAACAGCATCCTGAGCAATATCCTGTGAACAGTTTTAGAGATGCTAAAGCCCCAGCCAGGCTGAAAGTTAAGCACATAGACCATAGAATAGTTGAAACCAGATGGTTAATAGATTTTATTTCACAGAAGCCAGTAGACCAAGTTTGCTTGGGTTACAGTACTGAATATTAAGAATGTGTGTATAGAAGGGTGATAAATCACTTTTATTTCAGAACCCAAGTAGATTTATTGATGTGATTTTTCTGTATAAAAATCTTTAGGAATGAGATTTTGCATATTTCATGGTTTTGGTTCCTATTTCTGTTAGCTGTCTGTATTTTTAAGTCGATGCTGAAGTAAACACTAGCTGAACGTTACCATTCAATGGCTAGGAGACAAGTGCCTTTGTGATGTCACAGCTATCGTTTGATTGCTAGGAGACCAGTGATTTTGTGATGTCACAGCTTTTTGACTTTGAGGACCTCTGTGATGGTCTAGAGAGTTTCTCTCTGTAGGCCAGCCAAGCAATTTTTGAAGTTGTGGTGTGAAAATGAGACAAATGAGAAAAGTTTCTGAAGAAAGATCTCTTTGAGATGGCACATATTCCTTCAGAAATTCAAGATGGGCCTCCTAAGGATGAATCAACTGGTTCAGAAACCTCCATTAGATCTTCTTTGCATGATTATACACTTACTATGGACTCGGTTTTGAGATCTATGATTGAAGAATATGCTTTTCAGGCTTTGTCTGAGGATCTTGTCATAAAAAAACTATGCTACAAATATTCTGTCTCTGAAACAGATGAGGTCAATAATTTTCTTTCACTCACATTTCCACAAAAACTTTGGAATATAGTTGAAAGTGATCAGTTCGAGTCTATTTGGTGGAGTGAGAGTGGCACATGTATAGTGATCAATGAAGAACTCTTTAAGAAAGAAGTCTTGGAAAGAAAGGCAGCTTTCAGAATATTTGAAACCAAGAGTATGAAAAGTTTAATTCGACAGCTTAACCTTGATGCATTTAGTAAAAAGCGACAAACTTTTCAAAGATCTGCTTCACTACCCGTCTTTCTGGAAGAAGAAAACAACATCTCTCTTTTGAGTAAGGTATTCCAACATTTTCACTTATTGGCAATATGTATGATTAAATCATGTGACCTAGAGAGCATGTTCACAAATGTAGCTAAACCAGAATTTAAACATAAGCTAACAAATCGTTGAAAAGTTTTATTTTTTGAAGTTGAGAAGAGCTGGATACATTAAAATATTGGATGTTTTAAAAATTTTCCTAGCAATGTGAAACCAGATACAAGTCCTCCAGCTACTTAAAGTGGTATTTACTGTATATATACAATATATTTTGAGTTGAACATCATATTCTTTCTAACATGTTACCTGTTAAACTACTAATGGAGGTGTTTGATTTGATGCTATTTAATTGGTTTCATTATAGAAATACATTTTTATAACTTAGCTTTGCTTGTCAGTTTCACCTTGGTTTATAAAGAAACCAAATAATGTAATACTTTGATTTTAGTTACAGACCTACTATAATCCAAATTTCAAAAGAGGTCATCCCCAACTTTTATTAAGAATGCAAAGAAGACTTGGGATTAATAACATGTCTCCAATATCTTCATTAGTGCAAGATACTAAGAAGCATGTTAAAGCAAGTATCAGCAAAGATGATTATAACTTTGAATTTCTTCCAGAAATTAGTGGAGAGAGTGCATTTTCAGTCTTCAGAAATTTAAGTGTGCCTTTCATACAAAAGCCTCATAGCATCCAGATTGTCACTAATACAAATGCCCCATCTCCATGTGACTTACCTAACCCATCACCAATATCAGTTAGACAAACAGACCAGATTGTGGTAGATTCTACTGTTTTTTAAAAAAAGTTGAGCATTTTGAATTGGCATTCACATAGCATCTACCCTCAAGTAAAGAGCCACGTTGAGGACTTTGCTACTACAACTACATCTACTTCTCAGAACCACATTGTATCGCCATTACAGAGCAGTTATTCCAGACTGATGGAGGAACCTTCTAAATTTCCAATCAGGCATAGCGATATGTCAGGCCATGACAGTTCTTTTCCTAACCTGCAAGAGAGAGGCAACTCATGGTTCCCAGTGCCAACAATCTCTTATACATCTGCCTCCTCTCTTTCTTTTTCTTTTCTTTCTTTTTTTTTTTTTTTTTTTGAGGGGAAAATGGACAAAGGAAAGGATCAATGAGAGTGGGAGGGAAATGGGAAGAAAGAAGGCGAGTGATGGTGGGGAGGAGTATATGTAATTTCTTAGCTAATGGCTTTCTGTTTTTAATCACAAAGAACACTTAAAAAAAATCATGTTGAACTCATCCTATATTAGGAGGTTTGATCTGGAAATAAAAAGTTCAGGAAACTAAAAGTCCAGTTTGGGTGTCCTCATCTTAGGCACATCTTGGTATTTTGTATTGGTAGGTCTATCTTTACCACAATATATTATTTAGGACAGGATCACATTTGTCACTTCTTCCTCCCTACTACCCAAAGTGGTACCAGACCCATAAAATAGTCAATAAACCTTTACAAAGTGAACAAATAAGTCTATTTTTTTTTTTTAACTCTCCTGAGTGAACTGAATTTTTTGAGGCTGATAAACGTATATGTTTTACTTTGTCTATTACAGCCAGATTGTATAAGTATGAGTGGGGTATTAAAGTCTCCCACTATTATTGTATTGTTGCATATTTCTTATATCATATTAATTAATGTTTATCTTAGATATATCAATGCTCCAGTGTTGGGTGCATATATATTTATAATTGTGATAACTTCTTTTTGGATTGTTCCTTTAAGTCATTATGTATAACTTTGATTGTCTCCTTTTCAGGATATTCAAAGTCAATTTTATCTGATATGAGTATTCCTACTCCTGTTTTCTTTTGATCCATATTTGCATAGAAAATCTTTTTCCAGCTCTTCATTTTTAGTTAGTATATATTCCCTATTTTAAGGTGGTTCTCTTGTAGACAACATATATAGGGGTCTAGTTTTTGTATCCATTTGACCCATTTTAGTCTTTTGGTTGTTTCTTGTAGACAAGGTATGTAGGGGTCTTGTTTTTGTATCGATTCGGCCAGTCTTTGTTGATTAGGGCATTCAGTCCATTAACGTTTAAAGCAATTATTGATAAATAGGATTTATTTTATTGTTTTGGGTTTGAATTTATACACCCTTTTAGTGATTCCTATCTAGAGAATGTCCTTTAGTTATTGTTGGAGAAATGGCTTAGTGGTGCTAAATTCTCTCAACTTTTGCTTGTCTGTGAAGCTTTTGATTTCTCCTTCATATTTGAATGAGATCCTTGCTAGATACAATAATCTAGGCTGTAAGTTATTTTCTTTCATCACTTTAATTACGTGTTACCATTCCCACCTAGCTTGGAGAGTTTCTATTGAAAGATAAGCTGTTATCCTTACAGGAATTCCCTTGTGAGTTATTTGATGTTTTTCCCTTGCTGCTTTTAATATTTGTTCTTTATATTTAATATTTGTTAATTTGATTAAAATGTGTCTTTGCGTGTTTCGCCTTGGGAAACTGTTAGGGACTCTCTGGATTTCTTGAACTTGAGTGGTTATTTCCTTCTCCATTTTAGGGACGTTTTCAACTATTATCTCCTCAAGTATTTCGTCATGGTCTTTCTTTTTATCTTCTTCTTCTGGAACTCCTATGATTTGAAGGTTGTAGCGTTTAATGTTATCCTGGAGGTCTCTGAGATTGTCCTCATTTCTTTTGATTCGTTTTTCTTTTTTCTCCTCTGATTCATTTATTTCTAGGATTCTATCTTAATTCACTAATCCTATCTTCTGCCTCTGTTATTCTACCCTTGTTGCCTCCAGGGTGTTTTGGATCTCATTTATTGCATTATTCATTATGTGTTGACTCTTTTTTCATTTCTTCTAGGTCCTTGTTAAACCTTTCTTGCATCTTCTCAATCCTTGTCTCCAGACTCTTTAACTGTGATTCCATTTTGATTTCAAGATTTTGGATTAATTTCACTATCATTATTTGGAATTCTTTATCACGTAGATTCCCTATCTCTTCCTCTTTGGTTTGGTTTGGTGGGCCTTCCTGTTCCTTTATCTGCTGGGTATTCTTTTGTCTCTTCATTTTGTTAAAGTTGCCAAGTTTAGAGTGTCCTTACTATATTCTGGTAGTTTGATGAATTCTCTTTATTGAAGCGGTTTATTGGTCTTTTCAATATCTGATCTCTGCCCTGTTACAGAGGGAGTGGAGATGAACACCCAAATCTAAGCCAGCCAGGTTCAGGCACTCTGATAATCCTCAGAAGCACAGACTCGGCTGAGTCTGAGTTTTATGCCCTTCCCAGATCCGAGTAGTGCAGGTGATGAACCGTTTAGTGAGCACAGCTGCTGCGACTTATCGCCTCCCTGCCACTCAGTTTTCTGGGTATGCAACCGGCGTACTTTCTCAGGCAGATGTTGACCATCCAGAGCCCCAAGAAGCGTGAGTCAGCACAGAAAGCTACTTACAGTTCTGTAGACAGTGTGTCTCTAGGGCTGTGATTGCCCGCCTCTGGCACTGGCTGCCTGTCACTGGAGTGGGACGGCCTGCAGCTGGCCATCTCTGTGCAGTTCTTTGTTCTGTACATAGTCCTGGTGGTGTCTTAAGTTAGGGCTGGCTTTTGATATAGTAGATAACCGACAGTCTGGTTATTTCGCTCAGAAAGCGCTCGAGCTAGCCAGGCCAAATCCTTTCTCAAAGCCAGGCAGGCCACGCTGCCCCTCCTAGCCCAGCCCCCACTTGCTAATAGCAAATGCTGGTGTCTGTGCTGCTTCTCCGCAAAAGGGGTTACTGCAGGGCTCCTAATCTCCTTTTGAAGACAATGAATTGTCTTTCTAAGTGCCTGATGTCCTCTGACGGCATTCAGAAGTTGTTTTGTAGAATGTATTCAGCATTCAAATGTTCTTTTCATGGATTTGTGGAGGAGAAAGTATTCTCCCCATCCTACTCGTCCACCATCTTAGCTCCTCCTCCTGCCTCCTCTCTTTCAAGTCAACTCATCAACAATAATCATTATATGAAACCATGATCATTAAAACTGACCTATCAAATACGTGTCAGATTATGGAGCCTAAGGAAGATTGAACATTATGTTGGGAGATGTCAGCAAATACCTACAATTCCTGTATTTGAAAAATAAATTTGCATGTTCATCTTCACAGTTTCATTTTATTTTTTCAAACAAAGAAGAGTAAAATGAGGTTTTAGTTCAATGGTTGCCTATTTTACTTCATGGTTTTGCAAATTCTTCAGTACCATAAAACATTTGTTATGCAACCTAGGTAAATGACACCTGATATAATATTTGTAAACAAGAAAATGAGAACCAAGGGAAAAGAGGTAATGGATGTAAAGTGATTTCTGAAATCATCCCTGCTGAAATGAAGGAGTGTCTAAATTCGAATGGTATGGGTGAAGAAAGAGTTGCAAATAAAATTAGAAAAATGAAAATACATAGTATGAACTTCAGTGCATTCACATACTATATTCTATTAGTTCCTGGTGGAATCTTAAAAGATGAGACAGCAGATTGTTTTCCTTATAGAAATTCACTTTGTCCTTGAAAATATCGATATTGTAGCACATCCAAAATCTTGATGACAACTATACCATCACTGTGATACCAAAGATAGCATGACATAATCTGTGATTGGCCCATGGTCAGCACAAGATATGTACTTTACACGTGGTATTCTATAGGGTCATCTTTGCTCTGCTATCCTTAAGGCACGTCTTTATTTCCTGACACCAAGATTCCATCCTATAATTCCAAATGCATGTTTAGATGTTGCTTATATGTCCCCACAGAGACAGAATAAATTCCTGGTGGTTAGTGCAGCACATCAGCATGTTTAAAAAATTCTTGGAAGACATGATATCTGTTTTCCTTAGTAATATTATTATCTTTCTCTTCTGAAGCTACAATCACACAAATTATTTTCAGTCATTCTAAGCCCCTTCTCACAACTTTGTCTCAACTCTTTCTTGGCGTTGGAAGGAAGTTCTGTTTGCCCTCCTACAAAGGAGAGCACAGATATCTTCAATGTGTTTTGGGTCTATCCTCTTTACTTTATGTATCTTTCACATCAGCTGAAACATAAATCCTGCATATGACACATTTTAAGTGCTTACTGTATTATCAATAAAAAGAAATGTAATAACCAATCAAATGCTCTACATATTGCTCAACAACACTCTATAATCTGCACTACTATCATAATTCACCTTTCCTATTTACTGAGAAAATTTTCCAAGTTGATAAATATTTATTATATTTACATGGATGTAAGATTTTTCGAGAGGCATGTATTCCCATGTTTTGAAGAATATTCCACTTTTTGATGTGATTGTTTTCTTGAGTTGTTTTGTTGTGTCAAAGTCTTTGGCATAGTCTAATAGGAGTATCTCCTTTCCTGGGTTCTCTTGCCTTTTGAAGGACCCAGTGGTGTTGACAACTTAATCTCGTGGTCCTCTGCCCTTTATAAATCCAGCTTGAACATCTGGAAGCTCATGGTTCACATTCTGTTGAAGCCTGGCTTGGGGAATTCTGAGCAGTTCTTTGTGAATGTGTCAGATGTGTACAAATAAGCGGTAGTTTGAACATTCTTTGGATTGCCTTTCTTTGCAGTTTGAATAAAAACTGACCATTTCCAGTCCTCTGGCTACTGCTGAGTCTCCCAAATTTGCTGGCATATGGAAGACAGCACATTCACAGCATCATCTTTTAGAATTTGAAATATCTCAACTGAATTCCATCAACTCCACAAGCTTTGTTTATAGTTATGCTTCCTACGTCCCACTAGACTTCATATTCCAGGATGATGGGCCATCAGGTGAATGATTACACCATCATGCTTAACTGGGTCATGAAGATATTTTGTGCACAGTTCTTACATGTATTCTTCCCACCTCTTCTTAATAGCTTCTGCTTCTGTTACATCCATACCATTTCTCTCCATTATTGTGTCCATCTTTGCATGAAAATTTCCCTTGGTATCTGATTTTCTTGAAGAGATCATTAGGCTTTCCAATTCTATTGATTTGCTTTATTTGTTGACATTGATAACCGAGGAAGGTTTTTATCTCTCCTTGCAATTCTTTGAGGCTCTTCATCCAAATGTACATGGTTTTCTTTTTTCCCTTTTTGTTTAGCTTCTCTCCTTTCCTCAGCTCTTTGTGAGGCCTCATAATTTTACCATTTTGCATTTCTTTTTCATGCAGATTGTCTTGATCACTGCTTCCTGTACAACATCACAAACCTCCATCCATAGGTCTTCAGGCATTCATCTATCAGATAGAATCGCCTGCGTCTATTTATCACTTCCACTGTATAATCATAAGGGTTTTTACTTTACATATGTAAAATATATCAGTTCCCTATGTCTTGTAGGGAAATCTTCACCCAGATTTTCATCAAAGAAATACAGAAAGCTCTATGTGGTATTCGGAAAATACATGAAATATAGCTGTTTGATGTTTGCGGTTTAGCTCAGGCCTAAATTTCTGAATCACTGGAAATTCTTTTTCATGTGTCTAAATCTGGAAAGTGTTTGACATGTGAAAAATTGAGAACTCGTATTACATATGAGAACATTTCTCTCCAGATTGTCAAATGTGAAATACACAGAATTCCAAATCTCATATCAGAAGACCTTCCAAACATTCTTGATGAAAATATAGAGAATTTCAGAGCCCAAGACTGAAAATCTTTCGGAAAATTCTATATCTATTGTAGGAAAATTAACATAGATTTTCCAAATGTTAAATAGACTGTATTCAATATTTCCTAAAGGAAAGATCTCACAAATATTTTCAAATGACAAATATGAAAAAATTCCAGGTTTCATGTGACCGTATTTGGATATGTGAAATAGATGTTTTTGTATTTGCTGTCAAAGAATCTGCATCCAAATTTTCATAATTGTAATGTAAAAAGGTCCACATTTTCTGCAGAATATTTCGTGTCCATACTTTCACGTATGATGTACAGAGAATTTGTATTTAAGTTGGAAAAACTTTATCCAAATTTGTATATGTGAATAATGGAGAATTTTATGTTTCACACCCTGAAATACTCATCTAGATTTTCATATGTGAAACTGAGAATTGCATCTTTTATATAGGACCATCTCATTTCAGATGTCTATACTTGAAACAGATATCATTTAAATCAAGAGGTGCCTTAATTACTATATTTCTTGTGTCATTTCTGTGTTTGTCATTGGGATAACTAAGGTTATTCATATCTCCTACATAAATTTTGTTTCTAACTTGTGCTTCCTCTAGGTTTTTATTTTTTTCATGTGTTCTCTGCACAGAAGTTTAATAAGCAGGGCAACAATATGTAGCTTTGACTTGTTCCTTTTACCATTTTGATTCAGTTCACTGTCCCTGTCCAATTCTAACTGCTGTGCCTTTATTAGCATGCACGTTTCCCAGGAGACATATAATATATTTTCGTGTTCTTATCTCTAAGAATTCTACAAAATTATGTTTCTTTTTGTTTGTTTCTTTGTGTGTTTTTTTTTTTTTTTTTTTTGCTTTGTTTGCGATTTACAGTGTCCAAGTCATTAGCAGAGACAGCTAAGCAGAAGTAGATGATTGTATGCTATCTCCTTGCTTATTCTGTGATACAAATACCAGTTCATGTGGACCTCTTATGATTAAATACCTAACTACACATTCCTGGTTTTATTTTATTTTAATTTTTGGTCATTGGTGTCATTTTCTATCTTTTTTTAAAGTAGTCAAATCCCAACTGGTAATTTCCTATGAACTTGCCATCTTATTATACAACAATTAATTTATGCCCATGGAAGTCTCTGACCTTTGATGCCCACTGAATGGAGTTCCACTTCGAGATCTGAAGTCAGACATTTGTACTCTGGGAAAATGTCAGAAACGTTCAAAAAATACCTAGATATATGCAAGTGCTGTTTTTTTGAGCCCAATTATGCTATTATATTTTGTGGGGAAAGTTCTACATTTCTTCATGCTGATGGTAATTCTGCATTAAGAGAAATTTCCAAGGTGGAAGACAGAAAATGACACCAAAATATGCTTGTTTGCATATTGGAATTCAAAATAGTACCAGTTATGTGTGTATACAAACAACGTTCCATCAAACGGATTAATTCATGGCAACTAATGTTTCATGTTTTTCTCTCAAGGAAAAAAAAAAATAATAGAGTTTGCCAGGAAAAACTGAGAAGTTCCAAGAAGGCAGAAATGTAGGCAGATGTGAAATGCAACTCTCTCAATGAATGGATCACAAATAATACTTCTACATGGACAATGGTTCTCCCACAGCATCAGATACATATTAACAGAAGACCCTGATTAGTAGAGTGCCCCCTCTGGGTTCCAGCCATACCTGAGTGGAAAGGAATTAAGAAGGGAGAAGGAGAATAAGAGGAAACAAGACAAAACCTGTGCCTTAGGTGGGAGATGGAGAAACAGGAAATAGATTTCCAAAATGAGGCATATCCCTTCACTAAATGGTAAATTACTTTGAACTGAAAGAAAATAAGATAAAACAGCCAATGAAATATAATTTGGATAGAGCGAGAGACACACAGACAATGTGTGTCATGGTCCTATATGTCCCAAACTTCAATGCAGCTCAGCCAATATACATGGGGTCCGGAAGCTGGAACATGGGATTTAGAGGAATCCTGGGAGAGGGCTGCAGTTGACTATTTGGAAATGGCCTGAAGGAGCAGGTACAAGTCCTTGTGTAGCAGGGAATGCCTTTTGAGTATCCCCAAACTGCCAAAGAGGAGGTAGTGTCACACTCAGGAAGCAGAGATACCTTGGTAGCCCCTCACCTTCCCACCTGTTAACACCTACTACAAGGCAATAGAGAAAGACCAGCAGAAGTACCACTCATGATCCTGCAAAAACAAGCTAGAAAATGATCCCATTAAGGCCAAACCTCTTCTGCCTATGGCTGCTGGCTCCTATTCATAATTGGCACCACCATGGTTCCAGAATTCCAAGCATCTGTACCACCTTCTGTGCTCATCACAGCAGACACCAGTGCTCCGCAAGTGTCTCAGGGCAGACTCCTTTGGTGACCATATGTGAGGAAGGATGAAATTTACACCTAAGACCCAGCAACAGAACCATTAAGGAAGATTAGGAATCTTCCAACCAGTTGTGCATGCTACAGATTAAATACATAGGCTTAATGATGAAGACCCTCTGTCTAAGAAAACATCAAAAGCTGAGAAGATGTTAAAAAAAAAAAAAATGCCTAGGTTCAGGCAGCTGTAAGAATGCACAGGAATTACAGCAGTTTTGAGTATGAGGTGTCCTTAGAGAGATCCAGAGTCCAGTTCTCTCCATCTTTGGAGAACTTCCCAAAGAGGTGTAGTTTTCCTCTGACTCGTGTTGAGCACTAGGACACTGACAGATGAGACACTAGGAAATATGTATTATTCTTTTGATGCATTGAACTGTTGTGTTGTTTGTGCACTATTTTTCTCAGTTGTAGGCTTCTTTGTTACTACACATTGATTTGGCCTTGAAGGTCATTTCAACCATATATTTATTTTTTCTATAGCTATTTCTACTTTTACTTTGGTTTCCTATTTTCTGTGCTTTTGTTGCTGTTGCAAATCTTCATTCTTTAACACAGGTATGCATTTCTACAGTAACTGTGGCTTTCTGTTATTGTGTGGGGGCTGTTCAGAACTTCTTGCAAATTTGCTTTCTTTGTTCTTCAGTTGGTACTCTGCTCTGGTGGTATTTTTTACCTTGAGATTTACTTGAGTGGTTCTCTTTATGAATCTGGTGTCTTCTCTGTAGTTTTTATTGCTTTTGACAACTTTTATTTATTTATTTGCCATTTATCTATGTTACTTTTTTAATCCCCTCAATCTATCACTAAGGTATTGTAGTTCTCTGGGCATAAGTTGGGCCTGATCTTTTCAGCTGTCATCATCTGAGAAGGTGACAGGCCTGGTACCACTGTGAGTTTTAAAATATTCCTTCCTTTCATTAACAGACTGCTAGTGACTATATAACATCTAGGTGAAGACTAGCAGGAAGTTACTCTTTCTGACCCCTTCTGATGCCTGTGTCAGAAGTTTTTTCTATTGCATTGATATTTTAATAAAATTGTATTATACAAAGCTCTGAGTGATCCAGCCTTATCTCTGGCCCCAGATTGAATTCCTCTCCTCCAGAGGCCAAGAATACAGGCATCTTTGAATTCCGTTACGACCTTTCACTGAGACCAGGACCATGGGACACTAGAGAATTCCTGTCTACACTGAATATTAACTGGTGACAGTCTCCTTGAAGGCCTTTCTTTTAAATCTCAGATGCACTGCATCCAAATGCCTACAAAACCCAGGGCTGATGTCTCACACCACACAACAAGCAAAACAGAAAAACACAACCAATTTTCAGCAAGTAGACTGCCTAATGTCAGACTAATCCCATAGACACCTACAAATGACACAGACAGATATGGTACCGCCATTAGAGAGGAAAGACTCAGGTGCAGACTCAGAAACCTAGCTGTCAGTCTCTCCAACTGCAAAGCCCACACTAGCCACGCAACCAACTTTATCGAATTGGAGTGGAGACGAGGAGCAATAGCTATCACGCAGCAGTCTGGGAAGAAATGACCATTAACACAGTAAGTAGGGAAATGTGAAGTCAGAGAAATATATTGTAGGCAAAGCAATGTGGTAAACACTCAAAACATAACGAAAGGAAAGTGGGCAGGCTCCCTGAAAAGAACTTGGATGTTGTAGTAGTAAAGGTCATAAACCAGTCTAGAAATGGAATGGAGAAAAGACGAGAAACATTTCTGGAGACACTAAAAAAATGAATAAGTAACAAACAATTAACAACACAAAAAGGACTTTGGCCTCCTATATGCTAATACACACTGTTGTACAGCAGATGCCAACACAACATTGGAAAGAAATTATCCTCCTATTTAGAAATGAAGTTTGAAATAAAATATAAGTATTCATAGGCACAAGAGTCCTGACAAAGTTAATTGATACTTCTAGGACATTTCACTGAAGCAGAGCAGAGTACACATTTTTCTAAAGTGAAAATAAAATATCTTCAAGATATATCACAAAGTGGATCTCAAATAAATTCTTGGTAAATTTGAGATAGTGATAATTGAATCAGTTTTGTTTTTTTTTTTTTTAAACCACAATGTTATCATTTACATACCAGAATTTGTGGGCAAGGACTGTGAAAAACACGAATCCATGTAGACGAATAAATACAACTCTTCATAGACAAGAGATCACTCATGAAATCTGAGAGAAAACAAAAGATAACTTAGAAGAAAATAATATTAAAAACATAATTATCCAACAGTTATGGAGCATGCTGAAGCAGTAAAAGAGTGAAGTTGATAAAGTCTACACATCTCAAGTAATCAACATAACCTTAAATATAAAGAATTTAGAGAAAGAAGAAAAATCAGAAAAAAATTCCCCAAAGAGAAAGGAAAGGGAAAACACGATAAAAATCAGAGCAGAAATTAAGGAAAAGAAATGACTTAAAAAAAAAAAAAAATAGCCAAAATCAATATCACTAAACGGGGTCTCTTGGACAGGAGAAACAAAATAGACAAAGCATGATCCAGACCAACCAAGAAAAAAAAGGACAACAAATCAATCAAATTCGACATGAAAAAGGATGACATAACTGATATAACAGAAATAACAACGAATCATAAGGTACTACAGCAAACAATTATAAGTCAATAAAATTTAGAGTCTGAGCCATGAGAAAACGCTAAGAAATTCAAATAAGAAGAACCAGAAAATATGAACAGAGCAATTACAAGCATTAATATTGAAACTGTAATGAAAAATTTCCAGTTGACAAACTTAACCTCCCGCAGGCTTCACATGGAAATTTTATGAACCAGTCAGAGAACTGCTGGCACAGGTACTTCTGAAACGCTTCCAAAATTCTAGGGTGGAAGGAAAACACAAAATTCATCCTACAAGTTCACCATACCCCTGACACCAATACGGAGATAACACAGAAAAAGAAAGTTAGAGACTAAAATCTCTTAGATGAATCAAGGCAAACATCCTTAGCAAAATATGAGCAAAAAATTCCACCAATATCGTAAAAGAATTGGATACAATAATTAAGTGCGGGGTTTATTACAGATAGGAAAACATTCTTTGATAGCTGCATATCAATGTATAGCAAAGGATTAATACCATATAATCACCTCATTAGTTGGGGAAATTTTTTGAAATAATTCAACAAATGTTTGTGATAGAAACTCTCCAAGAACTGAACATAGCAAAAATGACCTCAACTTAACAAAGGCACACAGATCAAAACTATGACAACATATCAGTAGAATTCCAAATGGATATCAAAAAAAAAAAAAAAAAAACAAACAAAAAAATAAAATTACAACAGGGGACTGCCCAGTTGGTCCAGTGGTTAAGACACCATGATCCCTATGCAGGGGTTCCAGGTTTTATCCCTGGTCATGGAATTAGATTCCACACACAGCAATTGAGGTTTGTGGCAACTAAAGAAAGAACTAATATATATGTGTGCATATTAATGCATTTAAGTGGGATCCAGAAAACAGATGCTGAATAACCCTTTTGGAGTGTAGGAAGAGATGCAGTCATGGAAAACAGGCTTGTGGACACATTGCAGAAAGGACATATGTAACATATCAAGTATGTAGTAGATAGCTATTGCTATGGAGTGCTCTAGTGGAGTTTGTTTTGGAGGAGGAGAGGAAGCCCAAGTAGGAGATGGGAGGACTGCTCAAAAGGGAGGCTCAGCTCTATTTACTAATAAATGAATTATTTTGCTGGGCAGCAGACACTAACACAACATTGTAAAGAAAGAAAATCAGGCCTTGGCTAACTTGTGCTAGTGACAAGTAAAGCATAGCAGTGCATGTCAATTAAAATGTGTACCCAGGATGGCTTTAGTATGTATACGTTAAAAAAAAAAAAGAGAGAGAGAGAGTGAGATAAAGTTAAATGCAAAGCTGTTTTAGCCAGATTTAATTCAGACTCTATACTTATGTCCCTTCACTTCACTAATTTGCCATTGTTTCTAAAAGTAAAGAATGGCTTTCTAAAAGTAAAGTAAACATATATGGCTATATATTTTCATAAACTGATGTCACCAGTTTCTGAAACCATGAATCCCCTCAAGTTTTAATAAGCAATAGTTGACCTGTGACTTTCAGAACCATGAGAAGTACATATTAGTAATCAGGTTAACAGGGAGGTCTGCACAAGAATCCCTTATACTGCAATTCTAGAAGGTGTTCTCCTGACTGGGAAAAATACATAATCCAAAAGTGGAGAATTGTGTTTTCTTCATTAAGCCTTTCAGTATAAGAAGGATTTAATCATGAGGAGCAACTTTGCAAGTATTGCAAAAAGACGGCTCTGATGAAAGATAGGAGGATCCAGGCTTTACAGAAGTTTTGGTACCACGATCAATTAGGGAGAATGTCCGAATATTATGGTTAACGAAAGAAAAACTGGACACCTCAAGTGAATGGATTCAGATATTTTCTACATATGTGAAGATGCAAGAATCTGGGCTTCTTGAAATAATTCCTTTGATAATCAACTTAACTAGGGCTAGTATCTATTCTTTCTGTCACAAGTCAGTTCTTCAGGCTACACTAGTGGCAGGTGCAGTAACTAAGGACTTGATCATGAGCCAACTGATTTCATCAAGAGTTCCCCCAGGTTTCATATTTATGGATAGATGCAATGGCTTATGACTTGATGCCTGCAGCATCATTTGTTTACTGATATGGCTGGCAAATTTCTTGGTTCACAGTGTGCTCTATTCTCCACAACCTCAGACAAAGTTACTATCTCTAGAAAGATTCCTACACTCTCAAAGAAATTGGCTGTGGGTTTTACATGAACAGGGCCTCCATTCAGTTCAGTTCAGTCACTCAGTTGTGTCTGACTCTTTGTGACCCCATGAATCGCAGCAGGCCAGGTCTCCCTGTCCAACACCAAGTTCAGGAGTTCCCTCAGACTCATGTCCATCGAGTCAGTGATGCCATCCAGCTATCTCACCCTCTGTCATCCTCTTCTCCTCCTGCCTCCAATCCCTCCCAGCCTCAGAGTCAGAAGACCTAAAGTAGTGTGAAAATACATAAACAGGTTTAGTATAAATCCCAAAGATACAGGAGACTGAAAGCAAACTATAAATCTGAAGAGCATGGAAGATCAAGGAAGGGTAAAAATATATATATATATATATATATAAATTATATACCTACATTGATATATTTAAATATACATATAAACACATACTGTATATATGTATAAACACTTCAAGACCAAATATTTAAAATTATGAACCTACATTGATATGTTTAAATATCCATATAAACACATACTCTATATATGTATAAACACTTCAAGATCAAATATTTAAAATTATGTACCTACATTAATATGTTCAAATATGCATATAAACACATACTCTCTCTCTCTCTCTCTATATATATATATATATATATATATATATATATATATATATATATATATATATATATATATATATATATATATATATATATATATATCCGGAGAAGGCAATGGCACCCCACTCCAGTAATTTTGCCTGGAAATTCCCACAGACGGTGGAGCCTGGTAGGCTGCAGTCCATGGGGTCGCTAGGAGTCGGACACGACCAAGCGACTTCACTTTCAATTTTCACTTTCATGCATTGGAGAAGGAAATGGCAACCCACTCCAGTGTTCTTGCCTGGAGAATCCCTGGGACGGGGGAGCCTGGTAGGCTGCCGTCTTTGGGGTCACACAGAGTCAGACACGACTGAAGTGATTTAGCATAGCATATATATATATCAGATGAGATCAGATCAGTTTCTCAGTCGCGTCCGACTATTTGCGACCCCATGAACCACAGCACGCCAGGCCTCCCTGTCCATCACCAACTCCCGGAGGTCACTCAGACTCACATCCATCGAGTCAGTGATGCCATCCAGCCATCTCATCCTCTGTCGTCCCCTTCTCCTCCTGCCCCGAATCCCTCCCAGCACCAGAGTCTTCTCAAATGAGTCAACTATTCACATGAGGTGGCCAAAATACTGGAGTTTCAGCTTTAGCATCATTCCTTCCAAAGAAATCCCAGGGCTGATCTCCTTCAGAATGGACTGGTTGGATCTCCTTGCAGTTCAAGGGACTCTCAAGAGTCTTCTCCAACACCACAGTTCAAAAGCATCAATTCTTCGGTGCTCAGCCTTCACAGTCCAGCTCTCACATCCATACATGACCACAGGAAAGACCATAGCCTTGACAAGGCGAACCTTTGTTGGCAAAGTGATGTCTCTGCTTTTGAATATGCTATCTAGGTTGGTCATAACTCTCCTTCCAAGGAGTAAGCGTCTTTTAATTTCATGGCTGCAGTCACCATCTGCAGTGATTTTGTAGCCCAGAAAAATAAAGTCTGACACTGTTTCCACTGTTTCGCCATCTATTTCCCATGTAGTGATGGGACCAGATGCCATGATCTTCATTTTCTGAATGTTGAGCTTTAAGCCAACCTTTTCACTCTCCACTTTCACTTTCATCAAGAGGCTTTTTAGTTCCTCTTCACTTTCTGCCATAAGGGTGTTGTCATCTGCATATCTGAGGTTGTTGATATTTCTCCCAGCAATCTTGATTCCAGCTTGTGTTTCTTCCAGTCCAGCATTTCTCATGATGTACTCTGCATACAAGTTAAATAAACATGATGACAATATACAGCCTTGACGTACTTCTTTTCCTATTTGGAACCAGTCTGTTGTTCCATGACCAGTTCTAACTGTTGCTTCCTGACCTGCATACAGATTTCTCAAGAGGCAGATCAGGTGGTATATACACAAATTACATGTTTTTATATATAAACATGTATATATACGTACATGTATGCATATACATATATATGTATATGTATACTGGAGAAGGCAATGGCACCCTACTCCAGTACTCTTGCCTGGACAGTCCGGTGGATGGAGAATCCTGGTGGGCTGTGCTCCATGGGTTCGCTAAGAGTCGGACATGACTGAGCGACTTCACTTTGACTTTTCACTTTCATGCCTTAGAGAAGGAAAGGTCAACCCACTCCAGTTTTCTTGCCTCGAGAATTCCAGGGATGGGGGAGCCTGGTGGGCTGCCATCTCTGGGGTCGCACAAAGTCGAACACAACTGAAGTGGCTTAGCATAGCATAGCATACACACACACACACACACACACACACACACACACACACACACACACCTTTTCAATTGTACCTGAACTTTCTCTGGAATATTCTCAAAAGTATGCTTTACATTTAGGCATAAAACAAGTCTTAGTATTTTACACAATACCAAGTATGTTCTCTGAAAACCAAGATTTGAAGCTAAAATTATAAAATGGGATATGTGTTTGCAAATTTGTCAGTGTGTGAAAATTATACAAGATATTCTTAAAGAACCAATATTTCAAAGGGTAAGTCACAAAGGAAATTATATAATTCTCTGACGTGAATGTAAGTGAAAGCACTTTTAGCAAATCATCAGATCCTGCAAAAGTATATACCTGCACTTACATGCCTCCTATAAAATATATACTGCTACCTGTAGACAGCAAAATTATATAACTAAACATTTGACATACACATATGCATGAATATGTGTAGCTATATATAAATTAATGGTTGCCCATGTAGTATTGGTACTAAGGAATCTGTCTTCTAACATAGAGGTCATAAGACATTCAGGTTTGATCTGAGTTGGAAGATCTGCTGGAACAAAGGATGGTAAACCATCCCTATGTTTTCACCTTGAGAATCCCATGGATTGAGAATACACGATGGTGACAGTCTGTGTGATACAGAGTGTCAGACAGTAGTGTAATGACTCAACACATGAAATATCACTTGAATGGGTTCTAAAATACATACATATATATATATATACACATACATATGCATAAACATATACTATATATATAAATGTATTAGACATGTTTTTTTTCATATATTACCAATGAAATGCTCAACAACAACAACAAAACAATTCACTTACTCATTTCATTTCAGTCTCAGAGCTGTATCCAACTCTTTGTGGCCCCATGAATCACACCATGCCAGGCCTCCCTGTTCATCAACAACTCCCAGAGTTCACACAAACATATGTTCATACAGATGATGATGCCATCCAGCCATCTCATCCTCTGTCATTCCCTTCTCCTCCTGATCCAAATCCATCCTATCATCAGAGATTTTTATGAGTCAGCTCTTCGCTTGAGGTGGCCAGTGTACTGGAGTTTCAGCTTTAGCATCAGTCTTTCCAAAGAATACCCAACACTGATCTCCTTAAGGATGGGCTGGTGGAATCTGCTTGCAGTCCAAGTGACTCTCAGGAGTCTTCTCCAACACCACAGTTCAAAAGCATCAACTTTTTTGGCACTCAGCTTCCTTCACAGTCCAAATCTCACATCAATACATGACCACGGGAAAAACCATAGCCTTGACTTGATGGACTTTTGCTCACAAAGTAATGCCTCTGCTTTATAAAATATGATCTAATTTGGACATAACTTTCCCTCCAAGGATTAAACGTCTTTTAATTTCATGGCCACAATCACCATCTGCAGTGATTTCTTTTAATTTCATGGCCACAATCACCATCTGCAGTGATTTTGGAGCCCAAAAAATAAAGCCTGACATTGTTTCCACTGTTTCCCCATCTATTTCCCATGATGTGATGCGCGAAGATGCCATGATCTTCATTGCAGGATGTTGTGCTTTAAGCCCAGTTTTTCACTTTCCTCTTTCAGTTTCATCACGAGGCTTTATAGTTCCTCTTCATTTTCTGCCATACGTGTGGTGTTATCTGAGTATCTGAGATCATTGATATTTCTCCTGGCAATCTGGACTCCAGCTTCTGCTTCTTCCAGCCCAGAATTTCTCATGATGTACTCTGCAATCACTTCAAATAAGTAGGGTGGCAATATACAACCTTGAAGTCCTCCTCTTGCTATTTGGAGCCAGTCTGTTGTTCATGTCCAGTTCTAATTGTTGCTTTCTGACTTGCATATAGGTTTCTCCAGAGGCAGGTCAGGTGGTTTGCTATTTTCATTTCTTTCAGAATCTTCCACAGTTTATGATGATCCTCACAGTCAAAGGCTTTGGCATAATCAATAAAGCAGAAATGCGTGTTTTTTTCTGGAACCTTCTTGCTTTTTCAATGATCCAAGATTGTTGGCACTTGGATCTCTGTTCCTCTGCCTTTTCTAAAACCAGTTTGGACCTCTGGACGTTCATGGTTCATGTATTGATGAAGCCTGGCTTGCAGAACTTTGAGCATTACTGTAGTAGAACGTGAGATAAGTGTAATTGTGTGGTAGTTTGAGCATTCTTGGACACTGTGTTTCTTTGGGATTCCAATGAAAACTGACCTTTTTCTGTCCCATATCCACTGCTACATTTTCCAGTTTGCTGGTATATTGAGGGCAGAACTTCCACAGCATAATCTTTCAGGATTTGAAATCGCTCAACGAGAATTCCATTACCTCCATTAGCATTATTCGTAGTAATTCTTTCTATGGCCCTCTTGACTTCACTTTCCAGAATGTCTGGCTCTAGGTGAGCGATCACTCCATAGTGAATATCTGGGTCTTGAAGATCTTTTTTGTGCAGTTCTACTCTGTATTCTTGCCACCTCTTCTTAGTATCTTCTGCATCTCTTAGGCCTGTACCATTTTTGTCCTTTATCCAGCCCACCTTTGCATGAAATGTTCTGGTTTCCTCAGTGTGTATGCCCAACAGTGGGATTGCTGGATCAAAAGGCAGTTCTGTTTCCAGTTTTTTAATGAATCTCCACACTGTTCTCCATAGTGGCTGTACTAGTTTGCATTCCCACCACAGTGTAAGAGGTTTCCCTTTTCTCCACACCCTGTCCAGCATTTATTGCTTGTATACTTTTGGATCGCAGCCATTCTGACTGGCATGAAATGGTACCTCATAGCGGTTTCGATTTGCATTTCTCTGATGAGTGACTTTTAGCATCTTTTCATGTGTTTGTTAGCCACCTGTATGTCTTCTTTGGAGAAATGTCTATTTAGTCCTTTGGCCCATTTTTTGATTTGGCCATTTATTTTTCTGGAATTGAGCAGGATTCTCTATGACCCACCTCCCCAAATATTGGAAATAAAAGCAAAAATAAACAAATTGGACCTAATTAAACTTAAGAGCTTCTGCACAACAAAGGAAACTATAAGCAAGATGAAAAGACAGCCTTCAGAATGGGATAAAACAACTAATCTCAAAAATATACAAGCAACTCCTACAGCTCAATTACAGAAAAATAAATGAACCAGTTTTTTTTTTTTTTTTTTTTTAACCTGTACTATTCAGGTCAGTAGGTGCCCAATATGCTATTGGAAATCTGTGGAGAAAGAACTCCAGAATGAATGAAGACATGGAGCCAATGCAAAAACAATACCCAGTTGTGCATGTGACTGGTGACAGAAGCAAGGTCCAATGCTTCAAAGAGCAAGATTGCGTACGTACCTGGAATGTCAGGTCCATGAATGAAGGCAAATTGGAAATCGTCAAACAGGAGATGACAAGAGTGATCATCGACATTCTAGGAATCAGAGAATTAAAATGGACTGGAATGGGTGAATTTAACTCAGATGACCATTATATCTACTACTCTGGGCAGGAATCCATTAGAAGAAATGGAGTAGTCATCATGGTCAACAAACGAGTCCGAAATGCAGTACTTGGATGCAATCTCAAAAACAACAGAATGATTTCTGCTTGTCCAAGGCAAACCATTCAATATCACAGTAACCCAAGCCTATGCATCAGCCAGAAACGCTGAAGAGCTGAAGTTGAAAGGTTCTATGAAGAACCACAAGACCTGTTAGAACTAAAAACCAAAAATATATCCTTTTCATTATAGGGGACTTGAATGCAAAAGTAGGAAGTCAAGAAACACCTGGACTCTGGGTCTCTGGGAATGGGAGAGGGTGGGATGATTTGGGAGAATAGCATTGAAATATGTATAGTCTCATATCTGAAACGAGTCGCCAGTCCAGGTACGATGCCTGATAGCGGACGCCTGGGGCTGGTGCACTGGAAGGACCCAGGGGGATGGTATGGGGAGGGAGGAGGGAGGAGGTTTCAGGATGGGGAACACATGTATACTTGTGGAAGATCCATCTGGATGTATGGCAAAATCAATACAATATTGTAAAATTAAGCAAAAAAAAAAAAAAAATTAATTGAGAAAAAGAAAAAAAGAAAGAAAAAGAAACACCTGGAGTAACAGGAAAATTTGGCCTTTAATACAGAATGATGCATGGCAAAGGCTAACAGAGTTTGGCCAAGAGAATGCACTGGTCATAACAAACACCCTCTTTCAACAATACAAGTGAAGACTCTACACATGGACATCACCAGATGGTCAACACCAAAATCCGACGGATTCTATTCTTTCCAGTCAAAGATGGAGAAGCTCTATACAGTCAGCAAAAAAAGATCGGGAGTTGACTGTGGCTCAGATCATGAACTCCTTATTGCCAAATTCAGATTAAATTCAAGAAAGTAGGAAAAACCACAAGTCCGTTCATTTCGGTGGCTTAGTTGTGTCCAACTCTTTGTGACCCCATGAACTGCAGCACACCAGGCTCCCTGTCCGTCATATTTTTCAAAATTTACTTCCATTATTATTTCAATTTACATGATTTTGATGACAGAGCATTTACATGATTTTGATGACAAAGCAGAAAGAATACCCAGCTGTAGATGTGTCTGGTGATAGAAGTAAAGTCCGATGCTGTAAACAACAATATTGCATAGGAACCTGAAATGTCAGGTCCATGAATCAAGGCAAATTGGAAGTGGTCAAACAAGAGATGGCAAGAGTAAATGTTGACATTCTAGGAATTAGTGAACTCAAATGGACTGGAATGGGTGAATTTAACTCAGAGGACCATTATATCTACTACTGTGGGCAGGAATCCCTTGGAGAAGACTCTTGAGAGTCCCTTGGACTGCAAGGAGATCCAACCGGTCCATTCTGAAGGAGATCAGACCTGGGATTTCTTTGGAGGGAATGATGCTCAAGCTGAAACTCCAGTATTTTGGCCACCTCATGCGAAGTGTTGACTCATTGGAGAAGACTCTGATGCTGGGAGGGATTGAGGGCAGGAGGAGAAGGGGACGACAGAGGATGAGATGGCTGGATGGCATCACTGACTCGATGAATGTGAGTCTGAGTGAATTACGAGAGCTGGTGATAAGGAGGCCTGGCGTGCTGCAGTTCATGGGGTCGCAAAGAGTCGGACACGACTGAGTGACTGATCTGATCTGATCTGACGACAGAGAACTTGTTTCGTATGGTTTACATTATTAATGGCTATCCCATGGCTTAATATTAATCCAATTATCAGGAATTTTCTGGAGATTATTCCATGTGCAGTTGAGGCAGATGTGTATTCTTCTGTTCGATTTGCGTGAAAGGTTCTGCACATCTCTTTGGTCCACTGGATGTATTGTCGTTTAGGTTTTCTCTTCCTTCAGTAGTGTTATCTTCTTCTTGAATTATTTGAATATTTATTGCTGGATATTTATACTTGGACTATAATTCTTGCTAATATTTTGCAATTTCTGCACTTCATGTTAGCCTAAAGGCAGAGGAACCATTCAAATATTAGTTAACTGTAACTAGTTGATGATGTGAATTTATGTTTGTGTGTGTGGTATACCCATATATCATTAAGGTAGAGATCCTATGAAACACATATAATTAATATAATTATTGGAATGCCTGATACTGAAGCTGAAACTGCAATATAGGGCCTCCTAATGTGAAGAACTGACTCATTCGGGAAGACTCTGTTGCTGGGAAAGATTGAAGATAAGAGGAGAAGGGAACCACAGAGGGTATATGGTTGGTTGGATGGCATTACCAGTTTCAGTTCAGTTCAGTTCATTCAGTCGCTCAGTCGTGTCCAACTCTTTGCGACCCCATGAATTGCAGCATGCCAGGTCTCTCTGTCCATCAGCAACTCCCAGAGTTCAATCAGACTCACATCCATCGACTTAGTGATGACATACAGCCATCTCATCCTCTGTCCTTCCCTTCGCCTCCTGCCCCAAATCCCTCCCAGCATCAGAGTCTTTTCCAATGAGTCAACACTTTGCATGAGGTGGCCTAAATACTGGAGTTTCAGTTTTATCACCAGCCCTTCCAAAGAAATCCTAGGGCTGATGTCCTTCAGAATGGACTAGTTGGATCTCCTTGCAGTTCAAGGGAATGGATAGGAATTCGAGAAAACACTGGGAGTTGGTTTTGGACAAGAGGGTCAGATGCTGCTGTCCATGGTGTGGCAAATAATCAGATATGACTGTGTGACTAAACTGAATATATTTAATGACATTTGTTTCACATCATATTTTATTTAAAGTCTGTTTTGTCTAAAGTTAGTGAAGTACTACACTGTTAGTGTAGTATGGGACCTAATAGAGACAATAGTCTATTATGTATTTAAAATATTCCTTACAATGTAGTGTTGGTAATATATTCAGTTATAAGGTTAGTCTCTTTGACAATCTATAGTTGCCATATTAAAAAATAATCCATTATCCCATCTTCTAGTGTATACCACCTTAAATTAATATGTGAAGTTTTTTTTTTAATTGTTGTTCCTATTTCTTTTAGTAAATAGTTTTTTGAGTGATTTTAAGAAGTAGTTCTAGATATTTTAATTGATGTTGTTCATTCATTGAGTCATGTCCAACCCTTTGTGTCTGCAGCACAACAGGCCTCCCTCTCTTTCACTGTTTCCCACAGTTTGCTCAAAAACATGTCCATTGAATTGGTGATGCTGTCCAACTATCTCATCCTGTATCAGCACCTTCTCCATCTGTCCTCAATCTTTCCCAGTGTCATGGTGTTTCCAGAGTTGGTTCTATAAATCAGTTTAGTAAAATCCTCAAATTTTAGCTTCAGCATGAGTGCTTCAGAAGTATATCCAGGGTTGGTTTCCTTGAGGATTGATTGGCTGGATCCGTTCACAGTTCAAAGGACCCCTATGAGTTTTCTCCAGCATCACTGTTTGAAGGCATCAGTTCTTCAGCTTTCATCCTTCTTCAGATTCCAATTCTCACATCTTTAAATGACTAATGGATAAATGATAGGGCTTTGTGGCTGAGGAGACCTTTGATAATAAGCTCATGTTTATTCTTTATAATACAAGGTCAAGGTTTTTTCATAGCTTTTCCTCCAAGAACCAAGTATCTCTTCATTTGATGCCTGCAGTCCCCATTCACAGTGATTTTGGAGCCCAAGAAAACTAAGTGTGTCACTTATTCCATGTTTTTCCCTTCTATTTGCCGAGTAGTGATGACACCAGAGACCTTGTGTTGTTCATTTGACTATTGAGTTCTCAGCGAGGTTTCTACGCTCCTCATTCATCCTCATCAAGACCCTCTCTAGTTCCTCTTCATTTTCTCTTTTTACAGTGTTTCCATCTATCTATCTAAGGTTGTTGAAGTTTATTCCAGAAATCTTGATTCCCGTTTATTTTTCATCCAGCCTGACATTTTGAATAGTATAGTCTGCATAGATTTCACATAAGAAGACTGATAATATACAGTCTTGTCACTTGCCTTTCCCAAGTTTATACTGATCAATTGTTCCATGTCTTGTTCCAACTCTCATCTTGAATGGAATACACATTTCTCAGGTAACAGGTTAGAAGGTCTATGATTTCTGTCTGTTTCAAACTGTTCACAATTTACTGTGATATACACAGTCAATGTCTTTAGTAGAGTCACTGAAGCAGAAGTAAATGCTTTAAATTCCTCATTCCCTCTACGATCCAATGAATGTTTCCCAATTGTTCTCCGTTGCATATATTGTTTCCAAGTCTAGCTTTCACTTCTGGAAGTTCTTAGTTTACATACTCCTGTAGAATTTTGAGTTTTACCCGACTAACATGTGAAAGGAGCAACAACGCACACTTGTTTGAACATTCTTTGGGCTTATCCAGCCTTGGTGTTATTGAAAACTGGCCTTTTCCAATTTCATGCCCTTTGATGAGTTTTCCAAATCTGATGACATGAACTCAGTGTCCCAGTTTAACATCATCATTAAGAGTTTAGCAGTTTCATGTTAATGAACTCTTAATGGTTTTGTTGGAGAAGGCAATGGCAACCAACTCCAGTACTCTTGCCTGGAAAATCCCACGGATAAAGGAGCCTGGTAGGCTGCAGTCCATGGGGTTGCACAGAGTCGGACACGACTGATGTGACATAGCAGCAAAGGTGTTGCTTAAACCATTTGATTTCTCCTTCATATCTGAAAAAGATCCGTGTTGGTGTTAGTTTTGGCTCATTCGTAATTTTGAGAATGTTTTACCATGCTTTACTGGCCTGAAGAGTTTCTATTGAAAGGTCAGCTGCTATCTTTATGGGGATCCAACTGTATGATATTTATGTCTTTACTCTTGCTGCTCTTAATGTTTGTTTTTGTGTTTAAATTTTCAGTGTTTGGTTAAAATATTGGGATGTTTAATTTTGGGATCATCAAGTTTGGAACATTCTGCTGTGTTGGGACTCAGGGAGCTATTTCCTTCCCCATTTAATGGAGATTTTCAACTTTTATCTCTTGAAGAAGTCTGTCAAGCCCCCCACCACCTTTTTTTCTTTCCTTTCTTTTTTCTTTCTTTCTTTCTTTCTTTTTTTTTTTCCTTTTGGTCTTTTCCATGAGGATATCCTCACAGTAGTGCATTTAATACTGTCTAAGAATTATCAGAGCTTTTCATGTTTTCCTTCTTTAAAAAAATTTTTTTTTTTACACATGCCACTCTGATTTTTTATTCTCTCCTTTCTCAGTTCAGTTCAGTTCAGTCAGTTGTGTCTGACCCCATGAATTACAACATGCCAAGCCTCCCTGTGGATGAGCAACTGCTGGAGTTCACTCAAACTCATTTCCATCGAGTCAGTGATGCCATCCAGCCATCTCATCCTCTGTTTTCACCTTCTCCTACTGCCCCCAATCCCTCCCAGCATCATAGTATATTCCAATGAATCAACTCTTCGCATGAGGTGGCCAAAGTATTGGAATTTCAGCTTTAGCATCAGTGCTTCCAATGACTGATCTCCTTTAGAATGAACTAGTTAGATCTCCTTGCAGTCCAGGGGAGTCTCAAGAGTTATCTTGAACACCACAGTTAAAAAAGAATCAATTCTTTGGAGCTCAGCTTTCTTCACAGTCCAACTCTCACACCCATATATGACCACTTTAAAAACCATAGCCTTCAATAGTTGGACCTTTGTTGCTTTGGGGTATGTAATCTAGGTGGTGCATAACTTTCCTTCCAAGGACTAAGCATCTTTTAATTTCATGGCTGCAATCACCAACTGCATTGATTTTGCAGGCCCCCCCAAAATAAAGTCTGACACTGTTGCCACTGTTTCCCCATCTATTTCCCAAGAAGTGATGGGATCAGATGCCTTAATCTTCATTTTCTGAATGTTGAGCTTGAAGCCAACTTTTTCAATCTCCTCTTTCACTTTCAGAAATAGGTTGTATAGTTCCTCTTTGCTTTCTACCATAAGGATGGTGTCATCTGCATATCTGAGTTTATTTATATTTCTCTTGGCAATCTGGATTCCAGCTTGTTCTTCTTCCAGCCTAGCTATTTTCATAATGCCCTCTGCATGGAAGTTAGTTCTTTCTTTGTCTCGTATATTTTACTTTTGGTTCCTTCCAGACCTTTGCTAATCTCAGTTGTTATATTGATTATGACCGATTGCTTTTCCTTTATTTCTTCTAAATGCATGGTAAACTTGCTTATTTCTTCTCAATCCCAGCCTCCAGTGTATTTGCTGGCAACTCCACTTAGCTTTCAAGATTTGAGTTATCTTTTCTCTCATTGTTCTGAATTCTTTTTCAGGAAAACTTCCTATCTTCTCTTCTATTGTTTGTTTTGGTGTGGTTTTATCATGTCCCTTCACAGGCTAAATATTTCTATCCCTTTTCATTTGGTTTAGATAACTGTGGTTGGGTCCCCTTTCTACAGGACACAGCGTTTCAGATCCAATTTGTGGTGGAGTCTGATCTTTGTGGGTGGGATTGAACCTGTAAGTTTTTAAGGTTTAATGTTTGGAATATTGTGTGCCCGTGGTCTGTCCAGTGGAACTGGATCACTTCTCTATGAAGTGCAATGAATTGTCCTGTAATGTGCATTTTGGCGTCTGGGTTTGGAATGGCTTCAGCTAGAACCTTTTATAATATTCATTTTTGTGTTGCTGCTTTGCTGGAGAATAGGTGCACATTTTCTTGCAATGAAATTGCTGGTTTCAGCTTGGGGCTTCATTTCCATGTAGGCGTGGAACCATTTGAATGTGCTTCTTTTTTAATGTTCATTGGTGTCAGGAGTACAACAATGATCTAAAGATCTGGATTAACTTCATGACCTCTGAGTTTTTGTCCCTGAGTTACAGTAGCATTAAGAATTTTGCATCTTCAGAACAGAAGAGAAAATCCAAGGTTGATGGTGAAACAATTTTCCATAATCAAAGACAGTTAAAGGGATTCACAGTGTTATATGGATCAGAGCAAACTGAAGAGGGAGATAAAGGTTTCTAGGAGGAGAAAAGGGAGAGTATAAAGGCGAGAGTGCAATCAACTCAGGAATTAAATTTGTAAGTGAAAAGAGATTCTAAATATAGAATTCCTAAAGTATAAACATTGATTAATAAAAAGTTTCAAAATCAAAGACTAAGAACCTAGAATAGAATTTAAACTGCTGTAATTACTGGAGAAAATTTAGAAGTCGAAATAATTATCAAACTTATATTGTACTATATAGAAATGGAATTAAAGGGAATGATAATGAACAAAAAATGCTTAAAAAAGAATGAAAACAATAGAATAATCTAACAATTGCTCTACAGTTGCTCTGTGTTTAGTGGTGCCAGATCAGTGTCACACAATCTCTTTTTCCTGCTTCTACTTGTTGTCAAAGGCTATTGCCATCCTTGAATTGCACAGTTTCTGCATTAGCTTCAGAGTTTCAATTTGTATCTAAGGGTTTTGATGTTTCTCCCAGCAACCTTGGTGCCAGCTTGTTATTCACTCACCTGGTATTTTAATAGTATATTAGGCATATGATTCACATAGAAAAGTGACAGTAAAGAGCTTTGTCACGCTTCCTTCAATTTTGAAGTGGTCAGTTGGTCGATGCCAGATCTAATTCTTGCATCTTGATTCATTTAAGTGTGGTTTCAACTTTTACTTCCTCAGAATTTTCCATGTACTCCACCCCTTTTAGTTTCCATATTCTCCATCTAGACACCTATGTTTCTCGTCATGGGGCATTTATCATTGCTACATCAGATCTTCTTCTTCTTCTCTCTTCTTCTTCTTCCTCTTCCTCTTCCTCCTCCTCTTCCTCTTCCTCCTCCTCCTCCTCTTCTTCTTCTTCCTCTTCCTTCTCTTCCTCTTCTTCTTCTTCCTCTTTTTCCTCTTCCTCTTTTTCCTCTTCTTCTTCCTCTTCTTCCTCCTCCTCCTCCTCCTCTTCCTCTTCCTCCTCCTCCTCTTCTTCTTCTTCCTCTTCCTCCTCTTCCTCTTCTTCTTCCTCTTCTTCTTCTTCCTCTTCCTCTTCTTCCTCTTCCTCTTTTTCCTCTTCTTCTTCCTCTTCCTCTTCTTCTTCCTCTTCCTCTTCTTCTTCCTCTTCCTCTTCCTCTTCTTCTTCTTTTTCCCCAGAAGCACACTTTGTGTCATTTATTTCCTCCTTTACCAGTTACATTCATTTAAGTTCATTTGGTCATTCATCACCAACTCTTTGCACCCCCATGAATCACAGCATACCAGGGCTCCCTGTCCACCCAGAGTTCACTCATGTCTATTCAGTGATGCCATCCAGCCTTCTATCCTCTGTAGTCCCCTTCTCGTCCTGACCCCATTCCCTCCCAGCATCTGGATCTTTCTCAATGAGTCAACACTTTGCATGAGTAAGCAAAGTATTGGAGTTTCAGCTTTAGTATCAGTCCTTCCAATGAACACCCAGGTCTGATCTCCTTTGGGATGGACAGGATGCACTTCCTTGCAGTCCAAGGGATGCTCAAGGGTCGTATCGATCACCTCAGCCCAAAAGTATCAATTCTTCAGCACTCAGCTTTCTTCACCATCCAACTATCACATTCACACATGATTACTGGAAAAAACAGATCCTTGACTAGACAGATTTTGCTGGCAATCAAATGTCTCTGATTTTTAATATGCTATCTTGGTTGGGCATAACTTTGCTTCCAAGTGGTAAACGTCTTTTAATTTCAGCACTGTAATCACCATCTGCAGTAATTTTGGAGCCACAAAAAAGTAAAGTCCGACAATCTTTCCACTGTTTCTCCATCTATTTCCCATGAAGTGATGGGACCAGATGTCATGGTCTTCATTTTCATAATGTTGAGCTTTAAGCCAACTTTTCCACTCTTCTCTTTCACTTTCCTCAAGAGGCTTTTTAGGTCCTCTTCACTTTCTGCAGTAAGGTTCCTGTTATCTGCATATCTGAGGTTATTTATATTTCTACTGGTAATCTGAATTCCAGTTTCTTCTTCTTTCACCCCAGCGTTTCTCATGATATAGTCTGCCCACAAGTTAAATAAACAGGGTGATAATACAAAACCTTGATGTCCTCCTTTTCATATTTGAAACCAGCCTGTTGTTCCATGCCCAGGTCTAACTTTTGCTTCCTTACATGCATATAGGTTTCTCCAAGCCAGGTCTGGAAGTCTGCTATACCCACCTCTTTCAGAATCTTCCACTGTTTATTGTGATCCACACAGTTAAAGGCTTTGGCATAGTCAATAAACAGAAATAGGTGTTTATCTGGAACTCTCTTGCTTTTTTGATGATCCATAGGATGTTGGCAATGTGATCTCTGGTTCCTCTGCCTTTCCTAAAACCAGCTTGAACATCTGGAAGTTCACCTTTCGTATATTGCTGAAGCTTGGCTTGGAGAACTTTGAACGTTACTTTTCTAGTGTGTGAGATAAATGCAATTGTGTGGTAGTTCGAGCATTCATTTTCATTGCCTTTCTTCGGGATTAGAATGAACACGGACTTTTTCCAGCCCTGTGGCCACTGCTGAGTTTTCCAAATTTGTTGGCATATTGAGTGCAGCACTTTCAAAGTATTATCTTTCAACATTTGAGATAGTTCAACTGGAATTCTGTCACCTCCACTAGCTTTGTTCGTAATGATGCTTTCTAAGGCCCTCTTGATTTCACATTCCAATATGTTTGGCTCTAGGGGAGTGATCACACCACCTTGATTATCTGGGTCTTGAAACTCATTTCTGTACAATTGTCCTGTGTGTTCTTGCCACCTCTTCATAATATCTCCCGCTTCTGTTTGATTCATACTATTTCTTCCTTTTATTGAACCCATCTTTGCATGAAATATTCCCTTTGTATCTCCAATTTTCTTGAAGAGAATTCTAGTCTTTCCCATTCTGTTGTTTTCTTCTATTTCTTTGAATTGATTGCTGAGGAAGTCTTTCTTATCACTGTTTACTATTCTTTTGGATCTCTGCATTCAGATATAAATATTTTTTCTTTTCTTCTTTGCTTTTTGCTTCTCTTTGTTTCACGGCTGTTTGTAAGGCCTCCTCAGACAGCCATTTTGCCTTTTTGATTTCGTTCCTATGGGGATGGTCTTACTCCCTGTCCCCTATACAATGTGAAAGGCCTCCATCCATTGGTCATCAGGCTCTTTGTCTATCAGATCTAGTCCATTAAATCTATCAGATCTAGTCTCTTAAATATATATTCCACTGTATAATGATAAGGAATTTGACTTAGGTTGTAACTGAACGATCTGGTGATTTTACCTACTTTCTTCAATTTATGTCTGAATTTGGTAAAAAAAAAAAAAAAAAAGTTCATGATCTGAGCCACAGTCAGCTCCTCGTCTTGTTTTTGCTAACTGTATAGAGTTTCTCTATCTTTAGCTTCAAAGATAGAATTAATTTGATTTTGGTGATTATGGTGTTGACCATCTTCTCTTGTGTTGTTGGAACAGGATGCTTGCTATTACCAATGCATTCTCTTGGCAAAACTCTATTAGCCTTTGCCCTGCTTAATTTAATCCAAGTGTTTCTTGACTGCCTTCTTTTGCATTCCAGTCCCCTATAATGAAAAGGGCATCTTTTTCGTTTTTTGTTTGTTTGTTTTTTTTGTTTGTTTTGATTTTAATTCTAAAAGGTCTTGTAGGTTTTCATAGAACCATTCAACTTCAGCTTCTTCGGAATTTCTGATTGGGGTAAAGGATTGGATTACAATGATATTGAATGGTTTACTTTAGAAACGAACAGAGGTCATTCTTTCTTTTTTGAGATTGCATCCAAGTACTGCATGTAAGACTTGTAAACCATGATGGCTACTCCATTTCCTCTAAGGGATTCCTGCCCACAGTAGTAGACATCATGGTCATCTGAGTTAAATTCACCCATTCGAGTCCATTTGAATTTGCTAATTCCTAGAATGTTGATGATCACCCTTGCTGTCTCCTGTTTAACGTCTTCCAATTTGCTTTCATTCATTGACCTGACATTCTAGGTTCCCATGCAATATTACTCTTTGAAGCCTTGGACCTTGCTTCTGGCACCAGTCACATCCACATCTGGGTATTGTTTGTGCATTAGCTCCATGTCTTCATTCTTTCTGGAGTTCTTTATCCACAAATCTCCAAGAGCATATTGAGCACCTAACGACCTGAATAGTACAGGTTTAAAAAAACAAAACAAACAAAAAAAAAAAACCTGGTTCTAAGTGCTTATTTACAAACAATGGGATAACCAATTCAACTTCTTCTTCTTCTTCTTCTTTTAATGAATCTGTTCATTGTTGTCTTTTCTTCTTCTTCTTCCAGTATTTAAAATTGTTTTAGTCACTCTGTTATTTTAGCAATTTGCGTCGCATAGTTTGAGACTTTTATTGACAGTTATACCTGTCATAAATATCCAAATTCCTCCTTTTTATGTATGTTTAGTAGCAATGACATCTTGTTCATTCTCACTTCAGTAACTAAATCTATTCTTTTCATTGTTTAGTTTACTTAATATTCTTTTTACCATTTTTGTTTCATGTTCAATTTTATATATTTTTTCTATTAATTTAAACCCATACTAATATTTATTCATTTCCTGTTTCTTCCTTCTGTGAAATTAGATTTTGTTTTCAGCTTTTGAAGAAGGCATTACCTTCTTCCCAGAAGTGGAGAGTTCTTTTTATGTAAGTTTAAATATATATAGGTTCTTCTGCTGTATCTGATGATTTTCTACATTGGGTTTTCCTTTTAAATCAACTCAGAATATGTTCTTATTTCCCGTGTGAGTCATTCTTTTCTCATCGAGCCCTTCAGAATGTGCTGTTTAATTTTCCACACATTCAGTTCAGCTCAGTCGCTCAGTCATGTCAGACTCTGCGACCCCATGAACTGGAGCACACTAGGCCTCCCCGCCCATCACCAACTCCTGGAGTTCACTCAAACTCACATACATTGAGTAGGTGATGTAATCCAGCCATCTGATCCTCTGTCATACCCTTTTGCTCCTGCCCCCAATCTCTCCCAGCATAAATCTTTTCGAAAGAGTCAACTCTTCCCATGAGATGGCCAAAATACTCGAGTTTCAGCTTTAGCATCATTCCTTCCAATTAACACCCAGAACTGATCTTCTTTAGAATGGACTGGTTGGGTCTCCTTGCTGTCTATTGGACTCTCAAGAGTCTTCTCCAAGTTCACAGTTCAAAAGCATCAATTCTTCCACAAACAGCTTTTTTCAGAGCACAACTCTCACATCCATACATGACTACTGGAAAAATCATAACCTTGACTAGACGGTCCTTTGTTGACAAAATAATGTCTCTGCTTTTGAATATGCTATCTAGGTTGATCATAACTTTCCTTCCAAGGAGTAAGAGTCTTTTAATTTCATGGTTGCAATCACCATCTGCAGTGATTTTGGAGGGGCCCCCCCCCCCCCCCCCCCAAAAAAAAAAAAAAACCTGAAGTTTGACATTGTTTACACTGTTTTCCCATCTATTTCCCATGAAGTGATGGAAACAAATGCCATGATCTTAGTTTTCTGAATGTTGACCTTTAAGCCTACTTTTTGAGGTATGACCTAAATCCAATCCTTTATGATTATACAGTGGAAGTGAGAAATATATTTATGGGACTAGATTTTATAAACAGAGTGCATGATGAACTATGAACCGAGGTTCGTGACATTGTACAGGAGACAGGGATCAAGACTATCGTCATGGAAAAGAAATGCAAAACAGCAAAATAGTTGTCTCTGGAGGCCTTAAAAATAGCTGTGAAAATAAGAGAAGTGAAAAGGAAAGGAGGGATTATAAGCATCTGAATGCAGTGTTCCAAAGATTAGCAAGGAGAAATAAGAAAGCCTCCCTCAGCCATCAATGCAAAGAAATAGAGGAAAGCAAAAGAATGGGAAAGACTAGAGATCACCTCAGGAAAATTAGCGATACTGATGGAACATTTCATGCAAAGATGGGCTCGACAAAGGGAAAAAAAAATGTGATACAGATGTAAGAGATACAGAAGATACTAAGAAGAGGTGACAAGATACAGAGTAGACCTGTAAAAAAAAGATTTTCAAGACCCAGATATTCACAATGGAGTGAATGCTCACCTAGAGCCAGACATCCTGGAATGTGAAGTCAAGAGGGCCATAGAAAGAATCACTATGAACAAAGCTAGCGGATGTTATGGAATTCTCGTTGCGCTCTTTCAAATCCTGAAAGTTGATGCTGTGAAAGTGCTGCACTCAATATGCTAGCAAATTGGTAAACATAGCAGTGGCCATGGGACTGAAAATGTCAGTATTCACTCCAGTCCCAAATAAACAGTGTCCAAGAGTGCTCAAACTACCACACAATTACACTCATCTCACATTCTAGCAAAATAATGCTCAAAGTTCTCCAAGCCAGGCTTCATTAATACATGAACCGTGAAATACTAGATGTTCAAACTGGTTTTAGAAAAGGCAGAGGAACCAAAAGCCAATAATCTTGGATGATTGAAAAAGCAAGAAAGTCCTAGGGGGAAAATAAAGAAAAGAAAAAAGAAAGAAAATATTTCTCTTTTATTGACTATGCCAAAGCCTTTGGCTGTGTGGATCACTATAAACTGTGGAAGATTCTGAAAGAGATGAAAATAGCAGACAACCTGACCTGCCTCTGGAGAAACCTATATGCAATCAGAAAGCAACAATTAGAACTGGGCATGGAACTGCAAACTGGTTCCAAATAGTAAGAGGAGGACGCAAACGTTGTATATTGCCACCCTACTTTTTCGACCTGAATACAGAGTACATCATGAGAAACTCTGGGCTGGAAGAAGCAGAAGCTGGAGTCCAGATTGCCAGGAGAAATATCAGTATCTCAGATATTCAGATAACACCACACTTATTGCAGAAAATGAAGAGGAAAAGTAAAGCCTCTTGATGAAACTGAAAGAGGAAAGTGAAAAACTGGGCTTAAAGCACAACATCCTGCAACGAAGATCATGGCATCTGCTCCCATCACATCATGGGAAATAGATAGGGAAACAGTGGAAACAATGTCAGGCTTTATTTTTGGGGCTCCAAAATCACTGTAGATTGTAATTATGGCCATGAAATTAAAAGACGTTTACTCCTTGGAGGGAAAGTTATGTCCAACTTAGATCGCATTTTAAAAAGCAGAGACATTACTTTGCCAAAGAAAGTCCATATAGTCAAGGCTATGGTTTTTCCAGTGGTCATGTATTGATGTGAGATTTGGACTGTGAAGAAAGCTGAGTGCCAAAAAATTGATGCTTTTGAACTGTGGTGTTGAACACTCTTGAGAGTCCCTTGGACTGCAAGCAGATCCCCCCAGTCCATCGTTAATGAGACCAGTCTTGGGTGTTCTTTGGAAGGACTGATACTAAAGCTGAAACTCCAGTATTGTGGCCAAATCACAGGTAGAGTTGACTCATAAAAACCTCTGATGATGGGAGGGATTTGGATCAGGAGAAGGGAATGAAAGAGGATGAGATGTCTGGATGGCATCATTGTCTCGATGAACATATGTTTGCGTGAGCTCCAGGAGTTGGTGATGAGCAGGGAAGCCTGGTGTGGTGCAAGTAATGTGGCTACAAAGTTCTGGACAAGGCTCTGTGACTGAAATGAAATGAGTAAGTGAAATGTTTTTGTTGTTGTTGTTGAGCACGTCATTGGTAATATATGAAAGGAACAAGTGTAAGGCATATATATGTGTGTGTGTGTGTGTGTGTGTGTGTGTGTGTGTGTGTGTGTTTATGTGTCTATATATGTATATATATATATATATATATATATATATATGTATATATACACACACACATATAAACATACACATATAAAATATAAAAATTTCTCTTCCTTGATCTTCAAGTGTTTCAGATCATGTTCTTCAGATTTAGAGTTTTCTTTAACTCTCCTGTATCTTTGGGATATGTACTAAACCTGTAATAGGTATTTTCACATTACTTTACATCCCCTGACTCTGATGCTGGAGGGGAGAGGGAGACGGCTGGATGGCATCATGACTCGATGAATGTGAGTCTAAGTGAACTCCGAGAGATTGTATCGGACAGGGAGGCCTGACGTGCTGCAATACATGGGGTCGCAAAGAGTCAGACATGTCTGAGTGAACTGAACCCAATGGATGTCCTATTCACGTAGAAGCCCACAGTCAACTTCTTTGAGAGTGTAACAATCTTTCTAGTGATAGTAACTTTTTCTGAGGTTGTAGAGGATAGAGCACACTGTGAACCAATAAATTTGCCTGCCATATTAGTAAACAAATGATGCTGCAGGCATCAAGTCATAAGCCATTGCATCTACCCATAAATGTGAAACCTGGGGGAAAACTTGATGAAATCAGGTTGCCCACTATCAAGTCCTTAGTCACTGCACCTGTCACTAATGTGGCCTGAAGAACTGACTTGAGACAGAAAGAATAGATACTAGCCCTAGTTAAGATGACTAAAAAAGGAATTATTTCAAGGAGCCCAGATTCTTTCATCTTCACATAGGTAGAAAATATCTGAATCAATTCACTTGAGGTGTCTAATTTTCCTTTCGTTAACCATAATATTCGAACATTCTCCCTAAATGATCATTGTACCAAAACTTCTGTAAAGCCTGGATCCTCCTATCCTTCTTCAGAGCAGTCTTTTTCCAATACCTGCGAAGTTGCTCCTCATGATTAAATCCTTCTTATAATGAAAGGCATGAGGAAGAAAACATAATTCTCCACTTTTGGACTATGCATTTTTCCCAGGCAGTAGCACACCTTCTAGATTGCAATATAAGGGATTCTTGTGCAGACCTCACTGTTAACCTCTGTTTATTAATTCCTACTTCGCTAGTTGTGAAAGTCAAAGTTCAGCTATTACTTATTAAAACTTGAAAGGATTCATGGTTTCAGAAACCGGTGATATCAGTTTATGAAAATGTATAACCATATATGCTTATTTTAGAAAGCCATTCTTTACTTTTAGAAACAATGGCAAATTAGTGAAGTGAAGGGACACATGTATAGAGTCTGAATTTAATATGGCTAACATAGCTCTGCAATTGTTTCTTCTTCTTCTTCTTTTTTTTTTTTTTTTTTTTTCTTTGCCTATACATACTAAAGCCATCCTGGGTACACATTTTAACTGACACACACTGTGATGCTTTACTTGTGACTAGCACAAGTTAGCCAAGGACTGAATTTCTTTCTTTACAATGCTGTGTTAGAGTCTGCTGCCCAGCAAAATAATTCAGTTATTAGTAAATAGAGCTGAGCCTCCATTTTGAGCAGTCCTCCCATCTCTCACTTGGGCTTCCTCTCCTCCTCCAAAACCAACTCCACTAGAGCACTCCATAGCAATAGCTATCTACTACACATTTGGTATTTTACATATGTTCTTGCTGCAATGTGTCCACAAGTCTGTTTTCCATTACTACATCTCTTCCTACACTCAAAATGGGTTATTCAGCATCTGTTTTCTGCATTCCACTTAAAAGCATTAATATGCACACACACACACACACACACATATATACATAAAAAAATATATATATATCAGATCAGATCAGTCGCTCAGTCGTGTTCAACTCTTTGCGACCCCATGAACCACAGCACGCCAGGCCTTCCTGTGCATCACCAGCTCCCGGAGGTCATTCAGACTCGCATCCATCGAGTCAGTGATGCCATGCAGCTATCTCATCCTCTGTCATCCCCTTCTCCTCCTGCCCTCAATCCCTCCCAGCATCAGAGTCTTCTCCAATGAGTCAACTCGTCGCATGAGGTGGCCAAAATACTGGAGTTTCAGCTTTAGCATCATTCCTTCTAAAGAAATTCTAGGATTGATCTCCTTCAGAATGGACTGGTTGGATCTTCTTGCAGTTCAAGGGACTCTCAAGAGTCTTCTCCAATACCACAGTTCAAAAGCATCAATTCTTCAGCGCTCAGCCTTCTTCACAGTCCAGCTCTCACATCCATACATGACCACAGGAAAGACCATAGCCTTGATTAGGTGAATCTTTGTTGGCACAGTAATGTCTCTGCTTTTGAATATGCTATCTAGGTTGGTCATAACTTTCCTTCTAAGGAGTAAGCGTCTTTTAATTTCATGGCTGCAGTCACCATCTGCAGTGATTTTGTAGCCCAGAAAAACAAAGTCTGACACTGTTTCCACTGTTTCCCCATCTATTTCCCATGCAGTGATGGGACCAGATGTCATGATCTTCGTTTTCTGAATGTTGAGCTTTAAGCCAACCTTTTCACTCTCCACTTTCACTTTCATCAAGAGGTTTTTTTATCCCCTCTTCACTTTCTGCCATAAGAGTTGTGTCATCTGCATATCTGAGGTTATTGATATTTCTCCTGGCAATCTTGATTCCAACTTGTGTTTCTTCCAGTCCAGCATTTCTCATGATGTACTCTACATATAAGTTAAATAAACATGGTGACAATATGCAGCCTTGACGTACTCCTTTTCCTCTTTGGAACCAGTTTGTTGTTCCATGACCAGTTCTAACTGTTGCTTCCTGACCTGCATACAGATTTCTTAAGAGGCAGATCAGGTGGTCTGGTATTCCCATCTCTTTCAGAATTTTCCACAGTTTATTGTGATCCACACAGTCAAAGGCTTTGGCATAGTCAATAAAGCAGAAATAGATATTTTTCTGGAACTCTCTTGCTTTTTCCATGATCCAGCGGATGCTGGCAATTTGATCTCTGGTTCCTCTGCCTTCTCTAAAACCAGCTTGAACATCAGGAAGTTCACAGTTCACATATTACTGAAGCCTGGCTTGGAGAATTTCGAGCATAACTTGACTAGCGTGAGATGAGTGCAATTGTTCGGTAGTTTGAGCACTCCTTGGCATTGCCTTTCTTTGGGATTGGGATGAAAACTGACTTTTTCCAATCTTGTGGCCACTGCTGAGTTTTCCCAATTTGCTGGCATATTGAGTGCCGCACTTTCACAGCATCATCAATCAGGACTTGGAATAGCTCCACTGGGATTCCATCACCTCCACTAGCTTTGTTCATAGTGATGCTTTCTAAGGCCCATTTGACTTCACATTCCAAGATGTCTGGCTCTAGGTCAGTGATCACATCATCATGATTATCTAGGTCTTGAAGCTCTTTTTTGTATAGTTCTTCTGTGTATTCTTGACACCTCTTCTTAATATCTTCTGCTTCTGTATATATTCTTTATTTGGTTTCCACAAACCTCAATTGCTGTGTGTAGAATGTAATTCCATGACCTGGGATCAAACCTGGGACTCCTGCATAAGGATCATGGTGTCTTAGCCACTGGACCAACAAGGCAGTGCCCTGTTTTTTTGTTGTTGTTGTTGTTGTTGTTTGGTTTTTAATGATGGTCATTTGGAATGGTGTGAGGTGATAAGTTGTTGTACTTTTGATCTGTGCTCCTGTGTCAAGTTGAGGTCGTTTTTGCCATGTTCAGTTTTTAGAGAGTTTCTATCACAAACCCTTGTTGAATTATTTCAAAAAATTTCACCTACTATTGAGGTGTTCATATTGTGTTAATCCTTCACTATATATTGATATGCAGCTATTGAAGAATGTTTCCATATATGGAATAAACCCCACCTTTATTTATGGTGTCCCATCCTTTTATGGTATTGATGAAACTTTTTGCTCATATTTTGCTAAGGATGTTTGCCTCTGTTCATCTATGAGATATTAGTCTCTAACTCTCTTTTTCTGTCTCTTCTTGGTGTTGGTATCAGGGTGATGGTGAACGTGTAGGATGAATTTTGGGTTTTCCTTCCACTCCAGAATTTTGGAAGTGATTCAGATGTGCCTGTGCTAGCCGTTCTCTGACTGGTTCATAAAATTTCCATGTGAAGCCATCTGGAGTTTAAGTTTGTTAACTGGAAATTCTTCATCATAGTTTCAATATTAGTGCTTGTAATTGCTCTGTTCATATTTTCTCTTTCATCTTAGTTGAATTTCTTAGCATTTGTCAATGGCTCAGATTCTAATGGCACCCCACTCCAGTACTTTTGCCTAGAAAATCCCATGGACAGAGGAGCCTGGTAGGCTGCAGCCCATTGGGGTTGCTAGAGTTGGACACGACTGAGCTACTTCACTTTCACTTTTCACTTTCATGCATTGGAAAGGAAATGGCAAATCACTCCAGTGTTCTTGCCTGGAGAATCCCAGGGACGGGAAAGCCTGATGGGCTGCCATCTATGGGGTCACACAGAGTCGGACACGACTGAAGTGACATAGCAGCAGCTTAGCAGCGGATTCTAAATTTTACTGACTTATAGTTGTTTGTTGTAGTCCTTTATGATTCTTTGTTATTTCTGTTATATCAGTTATAATGTCATCCTTTATCATGTAACATTTGATTGGTGTGTTGTCCTTCTTTTCTTGTTTAGTGTGGACCATGATTTGTCTCTTTTGTTTCTCCTCTCCAAGAGACCCTGCTTAGTGATATTGATTTTGGCTATTTTTTTTAATATATCATTTCGTTTCTTTAATTTCTGCTCTGACTTTTATCATGTTTTCCCCTGCCTTTCACTTTGGGGAGTTTTGCATCATTTTTCTTCTTTCTCTAAATGCTTTAGATTTAAGGTAATGTTGATTACTTGAGATGTGTAGAATTTATCAACTTCACTCTTTTACTGCTTCAGCATGTTCCATAACTTTTGGATAATTATGTTTTTAATATTATTTTCTTCTAAGATTTTCTTTAATTTTCTCTCAGATTTCATGAGTGATCTCTTGGCCATGGAGAGTTGTATTTATTCATCTACATGGATTCATGTTTTTCACAGTCCCCACTCTCAAATTCTGTTATGTAAATCATAACATTGTGGTTAAAAAAAAAATATTGATACAATTATCAGTATCTCAAAATTGTCAAGGATTGACTTGAGATCCACTTTGTGATATGTCTTGAAAATACCGTATTTTTATTTTAGAAAAATATGTATTTTGCTCTGCTTCAGTGTAATGTCCTATAAGTATCAATTAAATTCTGTCAGGTCTCTTGTGCTTTTGAACACTTATGTTTCATTTCAAACTTCATTTCTAAATTGGAGAATAATTTCTTCCCAGTGTTGTGTTCCCTTCTGCTGTACAACAGTGTGTATTAGCGTATAGGAGACCAAAGTCCTTTTTTTGTGTTGTTAATTGTTTGTTACTTAATCATTTTTCTAGTGTCTCCAGAAATGCTTCCATCTTTTCTCCATTCCATTTTTAGAATGTTTTATCACCTTTACTACCACAATATCAAAGTTATTTTCAGGGAGCCTGCCCACATTTTCTTTCATTATGTTTTGAGTGTTTACCACATTGCTTTGCCTACAATATATTTCTCTGACTTCACATTTCCCTACTTACTGTGTTAATGGTCATTTCTTCCCAGACTGCTGCGTGATAGTTATTGCTCCTCATCTCCACTCCAAGTAGATAAAGTTGGTTGAGTGGCAAGTGTGGGCTTTGCAGTTGGAGAGACTGACAACTAGGTTGTTGAGTTTGCACCTGAGCCTTCCCTCTCTAATGATGGTATCATGTCCATGACATTTGTAGTTGTCTATGGGATTAGTCTGACATTAGGCAGTCTATTTGATGAAGATTGGTTGTGTTTTTCTGTCTTGTTTGTTGTGTGGTGTGAGGCATCAGCCCTGGGTTTTATAGGCATTTGGGTGCAGTGCATCTGAGATTAAGAAAGAGGCCTTCAAGGAGACTGTCACCAGTTAATATTCAGTGTAGACAGGACTTCTCTAGTGTCCCATGGTCCTGGTCTCAGTGAAAGGATGTAATGGAATGCAAAGATGCTGGTATTCTTGGCCTCTGGAGGAGAGGATTTCAATCTGGGGCCAGAGATAAGGCTGGATCACTCAGAGTTTGTATATTAAAATTTTATTAAAATATCAATGAGATAGAGAAAACTTCTGACACAGGTATCAGAAGGGGACAGAAAAAGTACCCCCCTGCTAGTTTTCAGGTGGATGTTTCACTAACAGTCTGTTAATGAAAGAAAGGAATGTTTTAAAATTCAGAATGGTACCAAACCCCCTCACAAATAAGATGAACTTTGATATAATCCTGGCCTCAGGAAATTAATCCCGGGTCATAAAATGATTAATTTGAATCTTGTAGGATTATAGATTACCATACAAATAGATTCATTTACATAGATTAGGGAAATAATATATGACTATGACATACTGGTTTGTCAAGTAGGTTCTGAGCCAATAGGTGGAACTGACTTGAGGGCAGAGTTTTGGTTAAAAGCATAGTATATTAGCATGATCAGATCAGTCGCTGAGTCGTGTCCGACTCTTTGTGACCCCATGAACCGCAGCACGCCAGGCCTCTCTGTACATCACCAACTCCCAGAGGTCACTCAGACTCACATCCATCGAGTCAGTGATGTCATCCAGCCATCTCATCCTCTGTCGTCCCCTTCTCCTCCTGTCCCCAATCCCTCCCAGCATCAGAGTCTTCTCCAATGAGTCAAGTCTTCGCATGAGGTGGCCAAAATACTGAAGTTTCAGCTTTAGCATGATTCCTTCCAAAGAAATCCCAGGGCTGATCTCCTTCAGAATGGACTGGTTGGATCTCCTTGCAGTCCAAGGGACTCTCAAGAGTCTTCTCAAACACCACAGTTCAAAAGCATCAATTCTTCGGCGCTCAGCCTTCTTCACAGTCCAGCTCTCACATTCATACATGACCACAGGAAAGACCATAGCCTTGACTAGACAAACCTTTGTTGGCAAAGTGATGTCTCTGCTTTTGAATATGCTTCTAGGTTGGTCATAACTTTCCTTCCAAGAAGTAAGCCTCTTTTAATTTCATGGCTTTAGTCAACATCTGCAGTGATTTTGGAGCCCAGAAAAATTAAGTCTGACACTGTTTCCACTGTTTCTCCATCTATTTCCCATGTAGTAATGGGACCAGATGCCATGATCTTCGTTTTCTGAATGTTGAGCCTTAAGCCAACCTTTTCACTCTCCACTTTCACTTTCATCAAGAGGCTTTTGAGTTCCTCTTCACTTTCTGCCATAAGGGTGGTATCATCTGCATATCTTAGGTTATTGATATTTCTCCCGGCAATCTTGATTCCAACTTGTGTTTCTTCCAGTCCAGCATTTCTCATGATGTACTCTGCATATAAGTTAAATAAACATGGTGATAATATACAGCCTTGACGTACTCCTTTTCCTATTTGGAACCAGTCTGTTGTTCCATGACCAGTTCTAACTGTTGCTTCCTGACCTGGATACAGATATCTCAAATTTGGCCTTGGAATACGGAATGAAGCAGGGCAAAGACTAACAGAGTTTTGCCAAGAAAATGCACTGGTCAAGCAAATACCTTCTTCCAACAACACAAGAGGAGACTCTATACATTGACATCACCAGATGGTCAACACCGAAATCAGATTGATTATATTCTTTGTAGCCTAAGATGGAGAAGCTCTATACAATCAGCAAAAACAAGACCAGGAGCTGACTCTGGCTCGGATCATGAACTCCTTATTGCCAAATTCAGACTGAAATTGAAGAAAGTAGGGCAAACCATTAGACCATTCAGGTATAACCTAAATCAAATCCTTTATGATTATACAGTGGAAGTGAGAAATAGATGTAAGAGCCTAGATCTAATAGATAGAGTGCCTGATGAACTATGGAATGAGGTTCGTGACATTGTACAGGAGACAGGGATCAAGACAATCCCCATGGAAAAGAAATGCAAAAAAGCAAAATGGCTGTTTGGGGAGGCCTTGCAAATAGCTGCGAAAAGAAGAGAAGTGAAAAGCAAAGGAGAAAAGGAAAGATATAAACATCTGAATGCAGAGTTCCAAAGAAGTGCAAGAAGAGATAAAAAAGCCTTCTTCAGCAATCAATGCAAAGAAATAGAGGAAAACAACAGAATGGGAAAGACTAAGGTTCTATTCAAGAAAATCAGAGATACCAAAGAACATTTCATGCAAAAATGGGCTCGATAAAGAACAGATATGGTATGGACCTAACAGAAGCAGAAGATATTAAGAAGAGATGGCAAGAATACATGGAAGAACTGTACAGAAAAGAGCTTCACGACCCAAATCATTATGCTGGTCTGATCACTGACCTAGAGCCAGACATCCTGGAATGTGAAGTCAAGTGGGTCCTAGAAAGCATCACTATGAACAAAGCTAGTGGAGGTCATGGATCCTACTCCAAATCCTGAAAGATGATGCTGTGAAAGTGCTGCACTCAATATGCCAGCAAATATGGAAAACTCAGCAGTGGCCACAAGATTGGAAAAGTCAGTTTTAATCCCAATCCCAAAGAAAGGCAAAGCCAAAGAGTGCTCAAACTACCACACAATTGCGCTCATCTCACACGCTAGTAAAGTAATGCTCAAAATTATCCAAGCCAGGCTTCAGCAATATGTGAACCGTGAACTTCCTGATGTTCAAGCTGGTACATTAGCATAGTTTAAGACAAACATTTCCATTAGAAAAAATGCATAGGTTATCTCAAGATTTGAGAACAGTTAACTTCAGATGAAACCAGGTATCATTCTGCCAACACAATATTTTAAGAGAAACCTCTTTTGAAATTTGCACAGAGAAGGACAAATATATTGTTAGTTTGTTTCTTCCTGCCAGTTAAGAGAGATAAAAATGTCTGATACTTGCAGGCCAATTCCTCTGTTTGGAGACCCCTGGCCTTCCTGGTTGTTACCCTCTCAGATGGCTGCTGCTGCTAAGTCACTTCAGTCGTGTCCGACTCTGTGCGATCCCATAGACGGCAGCCCACTAGGCTCTGCCCCTGGGATTCTCCAGGCAAGAATATTGGAGTGGGTTGCCATTTCCTTCTCCAATGCATGAAAGTAAAAAGTGAAATTGAAGTCGCTCAGTCGTGTCCGACTCTTAGCGACCCCATGGACTGGAGCCCACCAGGCTCCTCTGTCCATGGGATTTTCCAGGCAAAAGTACTGGGGTGGGATGCCATTGTCTTCCCCTCAAGCAATAAACTGTATAGAGAAGAAAACAGATTCATAAAGAAAACCAATCAAGTAAATCTCAAGGCAAAATATGCGACCAGAGCAGAGTGCCAACTGAAGAATAAAGAAAGCAAATCTGACATGAAGATCAGAACGGCCCCCACAGAATACCAGAAAACCACAGTTAATACAGGAATGCATACCTGTGTTAAAGAACGTAGTGATGCAACAACAACAAAAGCACAGAAAATAGGAAACCAAAGAAAAAGTAGCTACAGAAAAAATAAAAATATGGTTGAAATAATCTTCAAGGTCAAATCAATGTGTAGTAACAAAGAAGCCTACAACTAAATAGTGCACAAACAACGTAACAATTCAATGCATCAATAGAATAATATATATTTCCTAGTGTTTCATCTGTCAGTTCCTAGTTCTAAACATGAGCCAGAGGACAATTACAACTCTTTGGGAACTTCTCCAAAGATGGAGAGAACTGGACTCTGGATCTCTCTAAGAACACCTCAGACTCAAAAGTGCTATAATTCCTGTGCGATTTTACAGCTGCCTGAACATGGGCTTTTTCTGTTTGTTTGTTTCATTTAACCTCTTCTCAGCTTTTGATGTATTCTATAGACACAAGGTCTGTGTCATTAATCCTGTGTATTTAATCTTCAGCATGAACAACTTGTTGGAAGATTCCTAATCCTCTTCCTTAATGGCTCTGTCCCTGGGTCTCAGGTGTAAATTTTATCCTTCTTCACGTGTGGTCACCAAAGGAGTCTTCCTTGACACACTTGTGGCACATTGCCGTGATGAGCACAGAAGGTGGTACAGCTGCTTGGAATGCTGTAACCATGGTGGTGCCAATTATGAATAGGATCCAGCAGCCATAGGCAGAAGAGGTTTTGCCTTAATGGGATCCTTTTCTACCTTCTGTTTGCAGGAGCATGATTGGTACTTCTGCTGGTCTTTCTCTATTGCCTTGTAGTAGGTGTTAACAAATAGGAAGGTGAGGGGCTACCAAGGTATTACTTCCTCCTGAGTGTGACACAGTACCTCCTCTTTGGCAGTTTGGGAATACTCAAAAGGTATTCCCTGCTACACAATGACTCATATCTGCTCCATCAGGCCATTTCCACATAGTCAACAGCAGTCCTCTCTCCCAGGATTCCTCTAAATCCCATGTTCCAGCTTTCCGACCCTATGCATACTGACTGAGCTGTATTGCAGTTTGGGCCATATAGGGTCAGGACACACATTGTCTGTGTGATTCCCACTCTATCCAAATTATAGTTCATCAGCTGTTTTACCTTGTTTCCTTTCAGTCCAAAGGAATTTGCACTTTGGTGAAGGGGTTTGCCTCATTCTGGAAATCTCTTTCCTGCTTCTCCCTCTCCCACCTGAGGCACAGGTTTTGTCTCATTTCCTATCATTCTCCTTCTCTCTTCTTAATTTCTTTCCACTCAGGTATGTCTGGAACCCACATGGGACATTCTGGTGATCAGGGTCTTCAGCTAATATGTATCTGATGCTGTGGGAGAACTATTGTCCGTGTAGAAGTATTATTTGTGATCCATTCATTGGGAGAGTTGCATTTCACATCTGCCTACATTTCTGCCTCCTTGGAACTTCTCAGTTTTTCCTGGCAAACTCTATTATTCTTTTTTCCTTGACAGAAAAACATGAAATATTACTTGCCATGAATTAATCTGTTTGATAAGACTTTGCTTACTGGTACTACTTTGACTTCCAAAATGCAATCAAGCATATTGTGTTGTCATTTTTTTTTTTTTTTAACTTCCCCCTTGGAAATTTCTCTTAATGAGGAATTGTCATCAGCATTAAGAAATATAGAACTTTCCACATTATATATAATAGCATAATTGGGCTCAAAAAAGCAGTACTTGAATATATCTAGGTATTTTTTGAACGTTCCTGACATTTTCCCAGACTACAAATGTCTGACTTCGGATATCGAAGTGCAACTCCATTCAGTGGTTATCAAAGTTCAGAGACTGCCATGGACAAAATTTAATTATTGTATGATAAGATGGCAAGTTCATAGGGAATTACCAGTTGGTATTTGACTACTTAAAAAAGAAAGAAAAGGACACCAATGACCAAAAAATAAAATTAAAACAAAACAAAACACAGGAATGTGTAGTTGGCTATTTAATCATAAGGGGTACACATGAATTTATATTTGTATCACAGAATAAGCAAGGAGATAACATACAATCATGTATATCTGCTTAACTGTCTCTGCTAATGACTTGGACACTGCAAATCACACACGAATCAAAAAATAACAATAATAATAAATAAAATAAAAATAAAAAGAATGAAACATAATTTTGTAAAATTCTTAGAGGTAAGTATAAGAGAATACCTTATATATCTTCTGGGAAATGTGTATGCTAGTAAAGGTGCAGCAGTTAGAATTGGACATGGGACAATGAAATGATTCACAATCGGGAAAGGCACAAGTTAAAACTATATATTGTTGCCCTGCTTATTTAACTTCTGTGCAGAGAACACCATGAAAAACTAAAAATCTAGATGAAGCTCAAGTTAGAAACAAAATTCATGTGGGACATATGAATAACCTTAGTTATCCCAATGACAACACCGAAATGATGACAGAAGAAATACTGTAATTAAGGCACCTCTTGATGAAAGTATTATCTGTTTCAAGTATAGACATCCGAAATGAGATAGTCCTACATAAAAGATGAAATTCTCAATTTCACATATGAAACTCTAGATGAAGATTTCAGGGTGTGAAACATAACATTCTCCATTATTCACATATACAATTCTGGAGAAAGATTTTCCAAGTTAAAGTACGAATTCTCTGTACATCATACATGAAAGTATGGACAAGAAATAGTCTGCAGAAAATGTGGAATTTTTTTTTACATTAGAGTTATGAAAATTTTGATGCAGATTCTTTGACAGGAAATACAAAAATGTCTATTTCACATATCCAAACATGGTCATATGAAACATGGAATTTTTTCATATTTGTAATTTGAAAATATTTGTGAGGTCTTTCCTTCAGGAAATATTGAATACTGTCTATTTAACATTTGAAAAACTTGTGTTAAATTTACTATAAGAAGTAGAGAATTTTCCCACAGATTTTCGTGCTTGAGCTATGAAATCTCTATATTTTCATCAATAATGTTTGGAAGGTCTTCTGATATAAGATTTGGAATTCTGTGTATTTCCCATTTGACAATCTGTGGAGAAGTGTTTTGTCATATGGAATATGAAATCTCAATTTTTCACATGTGGAACACTTTCACATGTGAATATTGTACACATGAAAGAGAATTTCCCATTATTCAGAAATTAAGATCTGAGCTAAACTGCAAACAGCTATATTTCATGTATTTCCTGAATACCATATAGAGTTTTCTGTATTTCTTTGATGAAAATCTGGGTGAAGATTTCCCTACAAGATATAAGGAATTAATATATTTTACATATGTAAAATCAAAATCCTTATGATTATACAGTGGAAGTGACAAATAGATGCAGGGGATTCTATCTGATAGATGAGTGCCTGAAAACCTATGCATGGAGGTTTGTGATATTGTACTGGAAGCAGTGATCAAGACCATTTGCATGAAAAATGCAAAATGGTAAAGTTAGGAGGTCTCACAAAGAGCTGAGAAGAGGAGAGAAGTTAAACAAAAAGGGGAAAAAGAAGACAATACACATTTGGATGAAGAGCCCCAAAGAACTGAAAGGAGAGATAAAACCTTCTTCAGTTATCAATGCCAATAAATAACGCAAATCAATGGATTTAATAACGCAAATCTGATCTCATAAAGAAAATCACAGATACCAGGGGAAAAGTTCATGCAAAGATGGGCACAATAAAGGACAGAAATTGTACGGATATAACAGAAGCAGAAACTAGTAAGAAGAGGTGGGAAGAATAAATGGAAGAATTATGCACAAAAGATCTTCATGAGCTATTTAAGCACGATGGTGTGATCATTCACCTGAGGCACTGACATCCTGGAATGTGAAGTCTAGTGGAACTTAAGAAGCATAAATACAAACAAAGTTCCTGGAGGTGATGCAATTCAGTTGAGATATTTCAAATTCTAAAAGATGATACTGTGAATGTGCTGCCCTCCATATGCCAGCAAATTTGCGAGACTCAGGAGTGGCCAGAGGACTGGAAATGGTCAGTTTTCATTCCAACCACAAAGAAAGGCAATCCAAAGAATGTCCAAACTACTGCTTAATAGCACACATCTGACACACTCGCAAAGAACTGCTCAGAATTCCCCAACTCAGGCTTCAACAGAATGTGAACCATGAGCTTCCAGATGTTTAAGCTGGATTTACAAAGGGGAGAAGACCACAAGATTAAATTGTCAACACCCGATGGGTCTTCCAAAAAGCAAGAGAACTCCAGGAAAACATCTACTCCTATTTCACTATGCCAAAGACTTTGATTGACACAACAAAACGACACAAGAAAACAATAACATCAAAACGTGGAATACTCTTCATACCTGGGAATAGATGCCTCTCGATAAATCTTCAGTTCAGTTCAGTTCAGTCTCTCAGTCGCGTCTGACTCTTTGCAACGCCGTGAATTGCAGCATGCCAGAACTCCCAGTCCATCACCAATTCCAGGAGTTCACTCATACTCACATCCATCGAGTCAGTGATGACATCCAGCCATCTCATCCTCTGTCGTCCACTTCTTCTACTGCCCCCAATCACTCCCAGCATCAGAATCTTTCCCAATGAGTCAATACTTCGCCAAACTACTGAGTTTCAGCTTTAGCATTATTCCTTCCAAAGAAATCCCAGGGCTGATCTCCTTCAGAATGGACTGGTTGGATATCCTTGCAGTCCAAGGGACTCTCAAGAGTCTTCTCCAACACCATAGTTCAAAAGCATCAGTTCTTCGGCACTCATCCTTCTTCACAATCCAACTCTCACATCTATACATGACCACAGGAAAAACCATAGCCTTGACTATTCAGACCTGTTTTGGCAAAATAATTTCTCTGTTTTGAATATGCTATCTAGGTTCGACATGAATTTCCTTCCATCCACGTAAATAAAATAAATTTTTATCACTTTGGAAAATTTTCTCAGTAAATAGGAAAGGTGAATTATGAAAGCAGTGCAGGATATAGAATGTTGTTGAATAATGTGTAGAGCATTTGATTTGTTATTACATTTCTTTGTTGATAATTCAGTAAGCACTTAAATATGTCATATGCAGGCTCTATGTTTCAGCTGATGTGAAAGATACATAAAGTAAAAAGGATAGACCCAAAACACATTGAATATATCTGAGTTCTCCTTCATAGGAGGGCAAACAATTCCCTTCCAACATCAAGAAAGAGTTGAGACAAAGTTGTGAGAACGGGCTTACCATGACTGAAAACAATTTGTGTGATTGTAGCTTCAGAAGAGAAAGATAATGAAATTACTAAGAAAAACAGATATCAGGTCTTCCAAGAACTTTTTAACCATGCTGATGTGCTGCAGTAAGCACCAGGAATTTATTCTGTCTCTGTGGGAACAGATAAGTAACATCTAAACATGCATTTGGAATTATAGGGTGGAATCTTGTTGACAGTAAATAAAGACATGCCTTAAGGACAGCAGAGCAAAAATGACCCTGCAAAATACCACTTGTAAAGTACATATCTTGTGCTGACCATGGGCCAGTCACTGATTATGTCATGCTATCCTTGGTAACACAGTAATGGTATAATTGTGATCGTGATTTTGGGTGTGCTAAAATATCTATATTTTCAAGGATGAAATGAATTTCTATAATGAAAACAATCTGCTGCTCTCTCATCTTTTAAGTCTCCACCAGTAACTAAGAGAATAAAATATGTAAATGCATTGAATTTCATACTGTGTATTTTCATTTTATTTGCATCTCTTTCTTCACACATACCATCTTAATTTAGACACCCCTCCATTTCAGCAGGGATGATTTCAGAAATCATTTTACATCCATTATCTATTTTCCTTGGTTCTCATTTTCTTGCTTCCAAATATTATATCAGGTGTCAGTTACCTAAGATGCATAATGAATGTTTTCTGGAACTGAAGAATTTAGAAAATCATGCAGTAAAATAGGCAACCATTGAACTAAAGCCTCATTTTACTCTTCTTTGTTTGAAAAGAGAAAATGAAACTATCAAGATGAACATGTAAATGTATTGTTCAAATACAGGAATTGTAGGTATTTGCTGACATCTCCCAACGTAAAGTTCAGTCTTCCTTAGGATCCATAATATGACACATTTTTGATAGGTCAGTTTTAAGTAGCATGATTTTCCTATAATGATTGTTGATCAGTTGATTTGAAAGAGAGAAAGCAGATGTATAAGCGATTGTTGGCACTGAGAACCAGGAGCTGCCTCTGTCTTGCAGGTAAGGAAAACGACATATGTCGTGGCCTGACATATTGCTATGCCTGACTGGAAATTTAGAAGGTTCCACCATCAGTCCGGAGGGACCAAATAATTGTTCTGTAATGGGAATACAATGTGGTTCTGAGAAGTAGATGTAGTCGTAGTAGCAAAGTCCTCAGTGTGGCCATTTACTTGAGTGTAGATGCAATGTGAGTGCCAATTAAAAAGGCTCAACATTTTTTTTTTTTATTATTTTTTACTTTATTTTGCCTAACTTTACAATATTGTATTGCTTTTGCCATACATCAAAATAAATCCGCCACAAGTATACATGTGTTCACCATCCTGAACCCTCCTCCCTCCTGCCTCCCCATACCATTCTTCTGGGATGTCACAGTGCACCAGCCCCAGGCATCCGATATCAGGCATCGTACCTGGAACAGCGACTCGTTTCAGATATGATATTATACATATTTCAATGCTATTCTCCCAAATCATCCCACCCTCTCCCTCTCCCAGAGTCCAAAAGTCTCTTCTATACATCAGTGTCTCTTTTGCTGTCCCATAAACAGGGTTATTGTTACCATCTTTCTAAATTCCATATATATGCATTCAGATCAGATCAGATCAGTCGCTCAGTCGTGTCCGACTCTTTGCGACCCCATGAACCGCAGCACGCCAGGCCTCCCTGTCCATTACCAGCTCCCGGAGGTCACCCAGACTCACACCCATCAAGTCAGTGATGCCATCCAGCCATCTCATCCTCTGTCGTCCCCTTCTCCTCCTGCCCTCAATCCCTCCCAGCATCAGAGTCTTCTCCAATGAGTCAAATCTTCGCATGAGGTGGCCAAAATACTGGAGTTTCAGCTTTAGCATCATTACTTCTAAAGAAATTCCAGGATTGATCTTCTTCACAATGGACTGGTTGGATCTTCCTGCAGTCCAAGTGACTCTCAAGAGTCTTCTCCAATACCACAATTCAAAAGCATCAATTCTTCGGCGCTCAGGCTTCTTCACAGTCCAGCTCTCACATCCATACATGACCACAGGAAAGACCATAGCCTTGACTAGGCGAACCTTTGTTGGCACAGTAATGTCTCTGCTTTTGAATATGCTATCTAGGTTGGTCATAACTTTCCTTCTAAGGAGTAAGCGTCTTTTAATTTCATGGCTGCAGTCACCATCTGCAGTGATTTTGGAGCCCAGAAAAATAAAGTCTGACACTGTTTCCACTGTTTCCCCATCTATTTCCCATGTAGTGATGGGACCAGATGCCATGATCTTCGTTTTCTGAATGTTGAGCTTTAAGCCAACCTTTTCACTCTCCACTTTCACTTTCATCAAGAGGCTTTTTAGCCCCTCTTCACTTTCTGCCATAAGAGTCGTGTCATCTGCATGTCTGAGGTTATTGATATTTCTCCCAGCAATCTTGATTCCAACTTCTGTTTCTTCCAGTCCAGCATTTCTCATGATGTGCTCTGCATGTAAGTTAAATAAACATGGTGACAATATGCAGCCTTGACGTACTCCTTTTCCTCTTTGGAACCAGTCTGTTGTTCCATGACCAGTTCTAACTGTTGCTTCCTGACCTGCATACAGATTTCTTAAGAGGCAGATCAGGTGGTCTGGTATTCCCATCTCTTTCAGAATTTTCCATAGTTTATTGTGATCTACACAGTCAAAGGCTTTGGCATAGTCAATAAAGCAGAAATAGATGTTTTTCTGGAACTCTCTTGCTTTTTCCATGATCCAGCGGATGTTGGCAATTTGATCTCTTGTTCCTCTGCCTTTTTTAAAACCAGCTTGAACATCAGGAAGTTCACGGTTTACATATTGCTGAAGCCTGGCTTGGAGAATTTTGAGCATTACTTTATATATGCATTAGTATACTGTATTTGTGTTTTACTTTCTTGCTTACTTCACTCTGTATAATAGGCTCCAATTCCATCCACCTCATTAGAACTGATTCAAATGTATTCTTTTTAATGGCTGAGTAATATTCCATTGTGTATACGTACCAAAGCTTTCTTATCCATCCATCTGTGGATGGGCATCTAGGTTGCTCCAAGTCCTGGCTATTGTAAACAGTGCAGCTATGAACATTGGGGTACACGTGTCTTTCAATTCTGGTTTTCTCAGTGTGTATGCCCAGCAGTGGCATTGCTGGATCATAAGGCAGTTCTATTCCCAGTTTCTTGAGGAATCTCCATACTGTTCTCCATAGTGGCTGTACTAGTTTGCATTCCCACCAACAGTGTAAGAGGGAAAACTGGTCAAACACTTGTAAAAGAATGAAACTAGAACACTTTATAACAACATACACAAAAATAAACTCAAAATGGGTTAAAGATATAAATGTAAGACCAGAAACCATAAAACTCTTAGAGGAAAACATAGTCAAAACACTCTCTTACATACATCACAGCAGGATCCTTTATGACCCACCTCCCAGAATATTGGAAATAAAAATCAAAAATAAACAAATGGGACCTAGTTAAACTTAAAAGCTTCTGCACAATAAAGGAAACTATAAGCAAGGGGGAAAGACTGCCTTTAGAATGGGAGAAAATAATAACAAATGAAGCAACAGATAAACAACTAATCTCAAAAATATACAAGCAACTCCTACAGCTCAATACCAGAAAAATAAATGACCCAATCAAAAAATGGGCCAAAGAACTAAATAGACATTTCTCCAAAGAAGACATACAGATGGCTAACAAACACATGATAAGATGCTCAACATCACTCATTATCAGAGAAATGCAAATCAAAATCACTATGAGGTACCATTTCATGCCAGTCAGAATGGCTGTGATTCTAAAGTCCACAAGCAATAAATGCTGGAGAGGGTGTGGGGAAAAGTCTCAACATTTTAAAACAACAGGTTGATCTCCTACAATCTGATTTCTTTGTCTAAATAATATTGGTGATGGGGAAGGAAAGTCACATAGATTTACAGCGCTTGTATTAGCAAATATCTGGCTGGTAAGAGGCTTTTATAGGAAAGGCACATGTAAATTTGTAGAGGCTGAAAATGCACCCTCTCCACAAATTTCTTGGAGAAATTCAGAGTTATGATATTTGTTGACACTTGCTTTAACATGTTTCTTGTTATCTTGCACTAATGAAGATATTAGAGACACATTGTTAATCCCAAGTCTTCTTTGCATTCTTAATAAAAGTTGAGGATGACCCCCTTTGAAATTTGGATTATAGTAGATCTGTAACTAAAATCAAAGGATTACATATTTAGTTTCTTGACAAACCAAGGTAAAACTGAAAAACAAAACTAAGTTATAAAAATCTATTTCTATAATGAAACCAATTAAATAGCATCAAATAAAACACTTCCAGTAGTAGTTTAACAGGTAATATGATAGAAAGAATATGATGTTCAACTCAAAATATGTTGTATAGGTACAGTAAATACCATTTTAAGTAGCTGCAGGACTTGTATCTGGTTTCACATTGCTAGGAAAGTTTTTAAACATCCAATATTTTAACATATCCAGCTTTTCTCAACTTGAAAAAATAAAACTTGTCAATGATTTTTTAGCTCAAGTTTAAGTTCTGTTTTAGCTACATATGTGAACATGCTTTCTAGGTCACATGATTTAATCTTACATACTGCCAGTAAGTGAAAATGTTGGAATGCCTTACTCAAAAGAGATGTTTTCTTCTTCCAGAAAGACAGGTAGTGAAGCAGATCTTTGAAAAGTTTGTCGCTTTTCACTAAATCCATAAAGGTTAAGCTGTCGAATTAAACGTTTCATACTCTTGGTTTCAAATATTCTGAAAAGTGCCTTTCTTTTTTTTTTTTTTTTTGATCAAGAATCTCTTTTATTGATTATCAGAAACATTACAAACATCTAGTATGAACAAATTGTAACATGATAGTGTTTAGTTTGAACAATTAATACATTTCAGATATAATATTATACATATTTCAATGCTATTCTCCCCAATCATCTCACCCTCTCCCGGTCCCAGAGTCCAAAAGTAAAAAAAAAAATAACCCTATTTACGAGACAACAAAAGAGACACTGAAAAGTGCCTTTCTTTCCAAGACTACTTTCTTTAAGACTTTTGGACTCTGGGACCGGGAGAGGGTGGGATGATTGGGGAGAATAGCATTGAAATATGTATAATATCATATCTGAAACGAGTCGTCAGTCCAGGTATGATGCCCGATGGCAGATGCCTGGGGCTGGAGCACTGGGACGACCTGGAGGGATGGTGTGGAGAAGGGGGAGGGAGGGGGGTTTCAGGATGGGGAACACGTGAATACTGGTGGCGGATCCATCTCTATGTATAGTAAAAGCAATACAATATTGTAAAGTTAAGCAAAATAAATAATAATAATAATAATAAAAGAGTTCTTCATTGATCACTATACATGTGCCTCTCTCATCCCACCAAATAGATTCAACCTGATCACTTTCAACTATATTCCAAAGTTTTTGTGGAAATGTGAGTGAAGGAAAATCATTTACCTCATCTGTTTCAGAGACAGAATATTTGTAGCATGGACTATTTATTACAAGTTTCTCAGACAAAACCTGAAAAGCATATTAATCAATCATAGATCTCAAAACCGAGTCCCTAGTAAGTGTATAATCATACAAAGAACACCTAATGGAGGTTTCTGAACCAGTTGATTCATCCTTAGGAGGCCCATCTTGAATTTCTGAAAGAATATGTGCCATCTCAGAGAAATCTTTCTTCACTCACACCTATGGAAAAATCAACTAAACAGAAAACTATCAAGGAAACACAAACTTTAAATGATGCAATAGATCACTTAGACCTAATTTATATATATAGGCCATTTCATCCCAAAACAATGAATTTCACCTTTTTCTCAAGCACACACGGAATTTCCTCAAGGATAGATCACAACCTGGGCCATAAATCTAACCTTAGTAAATTCAAAAAAATTAAAATCATTCCAAGCATTTTTTCTGACCACAGTAAAGTAAGATGAGATCTAAATTACAGGAGAAGTACTATTAAAAATTCCAACATATGGAGGCTGAACAACATACTGCTGAATAACCAACAAATCACAGAAGGGAAAAAAAATTGCATAGAATCAAATGAAAATAAAAACACAACAACCCAAAACCTATGGAACACTGTAAAGCATTCCTAAGGGGAAAGTTCATAGCAATATAGGCATACCTCAAGAAACAAGAAAAAAGTCAAATAACCTAACTCTACACTTAAAGCAACTAGAAAAGGAACAAATGAAGCACCCCAGGGTTCGTAGAAGGAAAGCAATCTTCAGATACTTTTCTCACTTGTCTGATTTTATGCACCACAACTTCAAAAATTGCTTGGCTGGCCTACAGTGAGAAACTCTCAAGACCATCACAGAGGTTCTCAAAGTCTAAAAGCTGTGACATCACAAAATCACTGGTCTCCTAGCAATCAAAGGGTAGTTGTGAAATCACAAAGTCCCTGGTCTCTTAGCCATTGAAGAGTTATGTTCAGCTAGTGTTTACTTCAGCATCAACGTAAAAATACAGACTGCTTACAGAAATAGTAACAAAAACCTTGAAGTATGTCAAATCTCATTCCTAAAGAATTTTTACACAGAAAAATTATATCAATAAATCTACTTAGTTTCTGAAATAAAAGTGATTTATCACCCTTCTATACACATATTCTTAATATTCAGTACTGTTACCCAAGCAACCTTGGACTACTGGCTTCTGTGCAATAAAATCTATTAACCATCTGGTTTCAACTACTCTGTGGTCTACGTACTTAACTTTAAGCCTGGTTGGGGATTTAGCATCTCCAAATCTTTTCACCGGATATTCCTCTGGAAATTACCGATGGCCCTTGAGGAGCAACTAAAGACCCTTGAATTTGCTTAATGGCTAAATCATTATTATTCTCTACCGCTTGATTATTATCCTTAGATTCTGTTTTTTCTAGCTTCGCTGATTAAAATTACTTTTGAACACTAGGAGGCCTACAATCTCCTAGTTCTCTCTCTCTAGGTTTTCATACTTTTCATTCTTAAGAAGGGACTGCTTAGAACAGGAAAGGAAATAAAGTGTTGGACTTAGAGCTCGATCATATATGTGACAGAAAATGTCATTTGCAGGTTTGATTTCTTTTTCAGTTTTCGCAGCTCTTGGAATGTTTCCGTCAGCAACAACTTTGGCTATTTCCTATTGAAATGGAGCATGGAATTGGAAATAACTCTGAAATCTAAGCTTGGTTTCAATATTTTCTGTTTTGAAAACATATCTATATTTTATATATAAGATATATATCTATATATATATATATATATATATATATATATATATATGTATATATGTTTCTATATCTGTCTGTTTTTGTCCTAAACTGGACAAACATTTGAATATTAGTAGATCTTTATTAAAAGCAGAGAGGTGAGTGATATAAAAGAGTCCTCATATTTTTCATGGAGCCAAAAAACATATTTTGAAGTATTTCCACTTACATAAATTCAACAACCAAATAGAATTTTTAATCATTCTACATTTGGGTTTTAGTTTTGTCCATTTCTATTATATCTAACAGGAATTAAAAGTCATTGCACTTTTTTATAACCAAACTCATGCACACACAGGTGTATATATGTCAAAATATAATTTTATGCAAATTTATTTGGGTGGCCAAACTCATTGCTTACTCCCAAGATCTTACATGAACTATTTGGGAAACCCTACATTACTTAATAACTTTCTGACTGAACAATTGAAATTCTGTTTCTGAAAAGCTTTCCTCAATCTATCTCATCTTCCACTATTTTTTCTGTAATAAGACATAGGGCTCATACTTATGAGGACACCTTGAACCCATAAAATCACAACTCTCATTTACTTAGAGATATTGTTCAAAGAACGCTGTTGCTCTCTTCACATTGGACACAATTTTATTTTTTTTTATTTTTAATGTAAATATATTTATTTTAATTGGAGTCTAATTGCTTTACAATATTGATTGTATTGGTTTTGCCATACATCAACAAGAATCTGCCTATGTTGTACACGTGTGCCCATCCTGAATCCCCCTGCCACCTTCGTCCTCATACGATCCCTCCTGGTTATCCCAGTGCATCAGCCGCGAGCATCCTGTATCATGCATCCAACCTGGACTGTTGGTTAATTGACAAATGCTATTATACATGTTTCAGTGCCATTCTCCCAAATCATACCACCCTAACCCTCTCCCAGTGTCCAAAAGACTGTTCTATACGTCTGTGTCTCTTTTGCATTCTCGCATACATGGTTATCTTTACCATCTTTCTAAGTTCCACATATATGCATTTGTTTACTCAATTAGTGTTTTTCTTTCTGGCTAATTTCATTCTGTATAATAGGCTTCTGTTTCATCCACTTCATTAGAACTGATTGAAATGTATTCTGTTCAATGGCTGAGTAATACTCCATTGTATATATGTACCACAGCTTTATTATACATTCATCTGCTGCTGGACATATAGGTTGCTTCCATATCCTGGCTATTATAAACAGAGCTGTGATGAATATTGGGGTACACGTGTCTCTTTCAATTCTGCTTTCCGTGGTGTGTATGCCCAGAAGTGGGATTGCTGGGTCGTATGGCAGTTTTATTTGAAGGTTTTTGTTTGTGTGTTTGTTTTAAGGAATGTCCATAGTGTTCTCCATAGTGGCTGTACTAGTTTGCATTCCCACCAACAGTGTAAGAGGGTTCCCTTTTCTCCACACCCTCTCCAGCATTTATTGTTTGTAGACTTTTGGAGTGCAACAAATCTGACTGGCATGAAAGGTTACCTCACTGTGGTTTTGCTTTGCATTTCTCTGATAATGAGTGATGTTGAGCATCTTTTCATGTGTTTGTTAGCCATCTGTATGTCTTCTTTGGAGAAATGTCTGTTTAGTCCTTTGGAACATTTTTTCATTGGGTTCTTTATTTTCCTGGATTTGAGCTTCAGGAGTTGCTTGTATATTTTTGAGATTAATGCTCTGTTAGTAGCTTCAGTTCAGTTCAGTTGCTCAGTCGTATCCAACTCTTTCCGACCCCATGAATCACAGCACTCCAGGCCTCTCTGTCCATCACCAACACTCGGAGTTCACTCAAACTCACGTCCATTGAGTCGGTGATGCCATTAAGCCATCTCATCCTCTCTCATCCCCTTCTACTCCCGACCCGAATCCCTCCCAGCATCAGAGTCCTTTCCAGTGAGTCAACATTTCGCACGAGGTGGCCAAAGTACTGGAGTGTCAGCTTAAGCATCATTCCTTCCAACGAACACACAGGACTAATCTCCTGTACCATGGACTGCTTGCATCTCCTTACATCAAGAGTCTTTTCCAACACTACAGTTCAAAAGCATCAGTTCTTCCACTTTCAACTTTCTTCACAGTCCAACTCTCACATCCACACATGGCTACTGGAATAACCATAGCCTTGACTAGATGGACCTTTGTTGGCAATGTAATGTCTCTACTTTTGAATAGGCTATTAATGTATGTCATAACTTTCCTTTCAAGGAGCAAGTGTCTTTTAATTTCCTTGCTACAATCAACTGCAGTGATTTTGGAGCCCCCCAAAATAAAGTCTGACACTGTTTCCCCTTCTATTTCCCATGAAGTGATGGGACCAGTTGCCATGATCTTTGTTTTTGAATCATTTGCCATGATCTTCGTTTTCTGAATGTTTAGCTTGAAGACAACTTTTTCACTCTCCTCTTTCACATTCATCAAGAGGCTTTTTTTCATAAAAAAGGGAGAGAAAAAAAAGGAAAAGAGAAAAAAGAGGGGGGGGAAAAAAATTAAGAAAGAAAGAGGAGAGGGGGAAGGTGGGGGGAAAAAAAAAAAAAAAAAAGAAAAGGGTGGCCAACGGGGGAAAAAAAAGGGGGAAAAAGGGAAAAAAGGGTCAAAATTTTTTTTCTGGGCTCCAAAATACTGAAGATGGTCACTGCAGCCATGAAATTAAAAGACGCTTGCTCCTTGGAAGGAAAGTTATGACCAACCTAGATAGCATATTCAAAAGCAGAGACATTACTACAACAAAGGTTCCTAGTCAGGCGGTCCCTGTGGTCATGTATGGATGTGAGAGCTGGACTGTGAGAAGGCTGAGCGCCAAGATTGATGCTTTTGAGCTGTGGTGTTGGAGAAGACTCTGAGAGTCCCTTGGACTGCAGAGATCCAACCAGTCCATTCTGGGGATCAATCCTGGAATTTCTTTGGGAATGATGCTAAGCTGAAACTCAGTATTTTGCCATCTCATCGATTGACTCATTGGAGAAGACTCTGATGCTGGGAGGGATGAGGGCAGGAGGAGAGGGGACGACAGAGGATGAGATGGCTGGATGGCATCACTGACTCGATGGATGCGAGTCTGGTGACCTCCGGGAGCTGGTGATGGACAGGGAGGCCTGGCGTGCTGCGGTTCATGGGGTCGCAGAGTCGGACACGACTGAGCGACTGATCTGATCTGATCTGATCTGATCTGATCACTTCCTGCCATAAGGGTAGTGTCTTCTACATATCTGAGGTTATTGAAATTTCTCCTGGCAATCTTGATTCCAGCTTGTGCTTCTTCCAGCCCAATGTTTCTCATGATGTACTCTGCATATAATTTAAACAAGCAGGGTGACAATATGCAGCCTTGAAATACTCCTTTTCCTATTTGGAACAAATATGTGCTCCTGGTACATTTCTAACTGTTGCTTCCTGATCTGTATATAGGTTTCTCAAGAGTCCAGCCAGGTGGTCTGGTATTCCCATCTCTTTCAGAATTTTCCACAGTTTATTGTGATCCACACACTTAAAGGCTTTCACATAGTCAAAAAAGAAGAAACAGATGTTTTTCTGGAACTCTCTTGCTCTTTCAATGATCCAGCAGATGTTGGCAATTTGATCTCTGGTTCCTCTGCCTTTTGTAAAACCAGCTTGAACATCTAGAAGTTCATGGTTCACGTATTGCTGAAGCTTTGATTGGAGAATTTTGAGCATTACTTTACTAGTGTGTGAGATGAGTGCAATTGTGTGGTGATTTGAGCATTCTTTGGCATTACCTTTCTTTGGGATTGGAATGAACACTGACTTTTTCCAGTCCTTTGGCCACTGCTGAGTTTTCCAAATTTGCTGGTGTATTGAGTGCCCCACTTTCACGGCATCATTAAAAGGGGCAAAAACCCTAAACACACATTTCTTTAAAGAAGACATATGGATGGCTAATAAACACATCAAATGTGCTTAACATAACATCATTCATCATTAGATAAATGAAAATTCTAATTATAATGAGTGGTTGTCTCATACTGCTCAGAGTGGCCATCACCAGAAATTCTACACGCAAGAAATCCTGGAAGGGCTGTGGAGAAACGTTAACCCTAATACACTGTTGGTGGTACCACAACCTGTATGCAGAACCGTTTGGAGATTGCTTGAGAAACTTGGACATGAACTGTCATATGACCCAGAAACCCCACTTCTTTGTATATACCCAAAGGGAATTAGGATTGAACGAAACACATGTACCCCAATGTTTATTGCAATTCTTTTTACAATAGCTATGACACAGAAGCAATCTAGATGCACATCAGCAGATGAATATATAAGGAAGTTGTGGTAAATATACAAATGGAATATGACTCAGCTACAGAAAGGCATACATCTGTGTCACATTTAATGAGGCAGATCAACCTGCAGCCTATTATTTAGAGTGAAAAATGTTGGAGAGAGGCAAATATTGCTTATTAATGCATATAAATGGGATTTAGGAAGACAGTAAAAAGACCCTACATAGAGGCTAGTAAAGAAATTCCACATATAAAGAACAGACTCTTAGACTCAATGGGAGAGTTCAAGGATGGGATGATTTGAGAACATAGCATTAAAACAGGTCAGTTAGTCTGTTCAGTTGCTCAGTCGTGTCCGACTGTTTGCAACCCCATGAATAGCAGCACACCAGGCCTCCCTGTCCGTCAACAACACCTGGAGTTCATGTAGACTCACATCCATCGAGTCAGTGATGACATCCAGCCATCTCACCCTCTGTCGTTCCCTTATCCTCCTGCCCTCAATCCCTCCCAGCATCAGAGTCTTTTCCAATGAGTCAACACTTTGCATGAGGTGGCCAAAGTACTGAGTTTCAGCTTTAGCATCATTACTTCCAAAGAAATCCCAGGGCTGATCTCCTTCAGAATGGACTGGTTGTATCTCCTTACAGTTCAAGGGACTCTCAAGAGTCTTCTCCAACAACACACTTCAGAAGCATCAATTCTTGGGCTCTCAGCCTTCTTCACAGTCCAGCTCTCACATCCATACATGACCACAGGAAAAACCATAGACTTGACTAGATGTACCTTTGTTGGCAAAGTAATGTCTCTGCTTTTGAATATGCTATCTAGTTGGTCAAAACTTTCCATCCAAGGAGTAAGCGTCTTTTAGTTTCATGGATGCAGTCACCATCTGCAGTGATATTGGAGAACAGAAAAATAAAGTCTGACACTGTTTCCACTGTTTCCCCATCTACTTCCCATGAAGTGATAGGACCAAATGCCATGATCTTCATTTTCTGAATGTTGAGTTTGAAGCCAACTTTTTCACTCTTCATGTTCACATTCATCAAGAGGCTTTTTAGTCCCTCTTGGCTTTCTGAACCACAATCGTTGTGTCATCTTCATATCTGAGGTTATTGATATTTCCCCCGGCAGTCTGGATTCCAGTCCAGCTTGTGCTTCTTCCAGTCCAGAGTTTCTCATGATGTACTCTGCATAGAAGTTAAATAAGCAGAGTGACAATATACAGCCTTGATGTACTCCTTTTCCTATTTGGAAGCAGTCTGAACTCCCATGTCCAGTTCTAACCGTTGCTTCCTGACCTGCATACAGATTTATCAAGAGGCAGATCAGGTGGTCTGGTATTTCCATCTATTTCAGAATTTTCCACATTTTTTGTGATCCACACACTCAAAGGCTTTGACATAGTCAATAAAACAGAAATAGATGGGGGTTTTTTTTGTTTGTTTTGTGTTTTTTTTTTTTTTTCTGGAACTCTCAGGCTTTTTCCATGATCCTTAAGAGATTGGCAATTTCATCTCTGGTTTTTCTGCCTTTTCCAAAACCAGCTTGAACATCAGGAAGTTCACAGTTCACATATTGCTGAAGCCTGGCTTGGAGAATTTTGAGCATTACTTTACTAGTGTGTGAGATGAGTGAAATTGTGTGGTAGTTTGAGCATTCTTTGACATTGCCTTTCTTTGGGATTGGAATAAAAACTGACCTTTTCCAGTCCTGTGGCCACTGCTGAGTTTTCCAAATATGTTGGCATATTGAGTGCAGCACTTTCACAGAATCATCTTTCAGGATTCGAAATAGTTCAACTGGAATTGCATCACCTCCACTAGCTTTGCTTGTAGTGATGCTTTATAAGGCCTATTTGACTTCACATTTCATGATGTCTGGCTCTAGGTCCGTGATCACCCCATCGTGATTATGTGGCTCATGAATATCTTTTTTGTACAGTTCTGTGTATTCTTGCCACCCATTCTTAATATGTTCTGCTTGTGTTAGGTCCATACCATTTCTGTCCTTTATTGTGTCCATATACGCATGAAATTTTCCCTTTGTATCTCTAATTGTCTTGAAGATATCTCTAGTCTTTCCCATTCTGTTCTTTTCCTCTATTTCTTTGCATTGACGGTTGAGGAAGGCTTTCTTATCTCTTCTTGCTATTCTTTGGAACTCTGCATTCAAATGCTTATATTTTTCTTTTTCTCCTTTGCTCTTCACTTGTCTTCTTTTCACAGTTATTTGTAAGGCCTCCCCATTTAGCCATTTTGCTTTTCTGCAGTTCTTTTCAATGGGGATGGTCTTGATCCTTGTCTCCTGTACAATATCATGAACCTCATTCCATAGTTCATCAGGCACTCTATCTATCAGATCTAGGACTTTAAATCTATTTTTCACTTGCACTGTATAATCATAAGAGATTTGATTTAGGTCATACCTGAATGGGCTAATGATTTTCCCCACTTTCTTCAATTTAAGTCTGAATTTGGTAATAAGGAGGTACATTACCATATATAAAAGTGATGACCAGTTCAAGTTCAATGCATGAAAGATGCACCCAACTCTTGTGCTGTGGAAGAACCCAGAAGCATGGAGTAGCAAGGGAGGTTTGAGTTGTGTTCAGGATAGGGAGGCATATGTTTTCATGTGGCTGGTTCATGTTGATGTATATTTTAAAACAATAACAGTAATACATAGTAATTGTATTCCAATTAAAGTAAATCATTTTTAAAAGAAATATGAAGAAATTTTTAAAAATGGATTCAGATATAGCAGGGCCATGCTGCAGAATACAATGTCAACAGTTGTTTCATACCTACTCAAGAAAGTGCGCTTAGAAGGGTCAGAACACGTGTGCTGGCATAGAAGCTGAAAGTCAAAGAAGATAAGCTTGAGATTGCAACTATGTATTTGCAGCATGACCTCAGTATCATACTTCAAGTAATGGAAGATGCATGTGGCAGAATGCAAGCTTAGTACATCGACATGCCTACTCTGGAGCATAGGCTCAGTAGGAGTTAAATGCATGTCCTGAGCATCCTTTCAGGAGTGATGGTACATGTGTTTCAGAGTGCAGATAAATACATGCAGTAAAGTGCTCTAAAATGTTTGACAAATACTTGTAAGAAGGAAAGTTCAGAGTGCAAGCTCAGTATTTGTGATACAAATGCTATAGATTTAGACTTAAATTGAAGAAATTTGGGAAGACCACTAGATGATTCAGGTATGACCTAAATCAGATCCCTTATGGTTGACTATACAGTGAATATGACAAAAGATTTAAGGGATTAGATTTGATAGAGTGCCTGAAGAACTCCAGATGGAGGTTAATGAAATTGTACAGGAGGCAATGATCAAGACCATCCCCAAGAAAAGAAATGTAAAAAGGCAAAACGGTTGTCTTAGGAGGCCTTACAAATAGTTAAGAAAGAAGAGAAGCAAACGGCAATGGAGAAAAGGGAAGATATGCCCATATGAAGGCAGATTAACAAAGAATAGCAAGGAGAGATAAGAAAACCTTCCTCAGTGATCAATGCAAAGAAATAGAGGAAAAAAATAGAATGGGAAAGACTAGAGATCTCTTCAAGAAAATTAGAGATACCAGGGGAACATTTCATGCAAAGATGGACACAATAAAAGACAGAAATTATATGGACCTAACAGAAGCAGAAGATATTAAGAAGAGGTAGCAAGAATTTATACAGAAAAGATTGAAGAACTATACAGAAAAGATCTTCATGATCCAGGTAATCATGATGATGTGATCACTCACCTAGAGCCAGACATTCTGGAACATGAAGTCAAGTGAGCCTTGCTACTGCTACTGCTAAGTTGCTTCAGTCGTGTCGAACTCTGTGCGACCCCACAGACGGCAGTCGACCAGGCTCTGCTGTCCCTCAGATTCTCCAGGCAAGACCACTGGAGCGGGTTGCCATTTCCTTCTCCAATGCATCAAAGTGAAAAGTGAACGTGAAGTCGCTCAGTTGTGTCCAACTCTTCTCGACTCCATGGACTGCAGCCTACGAGGGTCCTGCACCCATAGGATTTTCCAGGCAAGAGTACTGGAGTGGGTTGCCATTGCTTTCTCCAAGTGAGCCTTAGGAAGCATCAATACAAACAAAGCAAGTGGAGATATGGAACCCCAGTTGAGCGATTTCAAATTGTAAAAGATGGTGCTCCGAAAGTGCTGAATTCAGTGTGCCAGCAAATTTGGAAAACTCGGTAGTGGCAACAAGACTCGGAAAGGTCAGTTGTTCCAGTATATGTATTTTAGAACCTGTTCTCTGTAGCGGTGAAATGTGTCTCACAAAGAGTTAAACAGGGTTGAAGCAATCTTGTGCAAATAGTTTCAAGATTTTTTTTTTTCTTTATTTCTTTTTTTAACTGTGACAGCTTTTCTCCAGTGAGAGTTAACTGTGACGGTGGAGCATCCGCTTGGCTTTCAGGGACCCTGGTATTGCCAAGAGTGCAGGGTACAGGGACACAGACTGACTAGACCACACAAATGATGGCCCCATCAGAGTCTTTTTTTTTTTTTTTAGCTTCTTGTAGCTGGCGATCAGAAGGCCTCTTTGGCCAGTCTTTTCCCTAGTTCCACTCATTCAGGCAGCACTTAGAAGGCTTCCTTGCCTGGGATCCTTCCCTGTTGTTCATGTGCTAGCACATAGAAAGACCTCCCTGGCTGGGGTCCTAATCTGTTGACTAGTGCATCAGGCACTTAAAGGAGCACCATGGGTTGTATCCTGCCCTGTATTTCAGTGTGTTCAGCATTTGATGGGTCAGCCTCACAATTGTAGTAACTGCAGATGGTAGCATATGGGGAGAGAGAGGCTATGGTGATTGCTCCACTCCCAGATATGTGACTCAGTGATATCATCTTGCTTCCGTGGCTGCCTGACTTTCTTGCACAGGCGGATCCAACCACAGTATCCTCCCTCACACCTCCTTTCTCCATCTCTCCATAGTAAACAGCAGCCTTCACCCAGGAATTGCTCCAAAATCCCTAAACTCCAGCTCCAAGCCACTGTGCCATTCAGGGAAAACATGTCCCTCTCTGGGGTATGTACGGCTGTAGCAATAACTCACTGATTCTCATTGCATCTAGGTTTCCACAGATCAGCTGTTTAACTCTCAGCTTTAAATGTTTATTCTATGATTCAGACAATTCCCCCAATGTGGGATTAGACACCTGCTTCAGTTCCTTCACCCACTCAGGGCAGATAAAGTCCTACTAACACTCCTGTTTTCTTTTCCCCCCAGTTCTTTCATCCTACTGAGTTTTGTATGGTTCTATATATCCTTTTCCACTAATCAAATACTCCTACTGCTTTCAGTTGATGTTCTGATTACTCTTCTGTGTCTGAAGGTGTATGCCTAATGTATCCATGGAGAGATGTACTCCACGTTTACCTACAGCTCCACCATCTTGTTCTCTCTACTCATGATAGTTTTAGAGCACAGAATCCACAATGGCAGTTGATGTGCTATAAAATGAGTTCAGACATACGCCTCAGGGCAAGCTCAGTGATTTCAGTACAGCTGATCTAAAGCATGGATTTAGTGTTGGTCTGACACATGGTTCAAATATTAAGAAAACTATTTATGGTGTGCCATTTCTAGAGCACGATTCAGTGGTTGTGTAACATTTGCTGTAGAATGCAAGGTCAGTTGTGGAAAGAGGTATCCTCCACAATGCAACTGAGCAGTTTTAGTCATCTTGTGGTAGAGTACATGCTCAATAGTGATAGGAACGGTGCTCTGGTGTTCATTCAGTAGTGGCTTGATGTATGTTGCCATTGCCAATGGGATAGCTTCAGACAGCCTGTTCTAGAGTACAAGCACACTAGTGGCAGAACGTGTGCTCCAGATTGCAAGCTAAGCAGTTTCAGTACTTCTATGCTAGAGCTCAGACACAGTAGTGATGTATACAGGCTCCAAAGTACAATCCTCCTATTTGTGTCATGTCTTGTCTAGAGCCCAGTCTTAGTAGTTGTGGGGAAAATCCTCAAACGCACAATCTCAGTAGATGAATAACGAGTTCTCTAAAGCAAAGATTCAGTATCTGAAGCATGCCTGCTCTAGATCATGGGTTTGTATTAAGAGGGCTGCATCTAAAGTGTGTTTCACTGTTGAGATGCATGATGAAGAATTAAGTTCAGCAGATACAGCATGCCTGTTCAACATGTGCTTCAGAGTGTTGTCTCAGGAGTTGCAGTACACTTGCTTAAGAGTGCAGACTATCTTTGACAAAAGAGGCAAGAATATACAATGGATTAAAGACAACCTCTTTAACAAGTGGTGTTGGGAAAACTGGTCAACCAATTGTAAAAGAATGAAACTAGAACACTTTCTAACACCATACACAAAAATAAACTCAAATTGTATTAAAGATCTAAACATAAGACCAGACAATAAAACTCCTAGAGGAGAACATAGGCAAAACACTCTCCGATATACATCATATCAGGATCCCCCTATGACCCACCTCCCAGATATTGGGAATAAAAGCAAAAATAAACAAATGGGACCTAATTAAACTTAAAAGTTACTGCAAATCAAAGAAAACTATAAGCAAGGTGAAAAGAAAGCTTTCAGAATGGGAGAAAATAATAGCAAATGCAACTGACAAACAATAAATCTCACAGATATGCAAGCAACTCCTACAGCTCATTTCCAGAAACATGAATGAACAGCTCAATTCCAGAAAAAAATAAATGACCCAATCAAAAAATGGGTCAAAGAACTAAATAGACATTTCTCCAAAAAGACATACAGATGGCTAACAAACACATGAAAACATGCTCAACATCACTTATTATCTGAGAAATGCAAATCAAAACCACTATGAGGTACCATTTCACACCAGTCAGAATGGCTGTGTTCCAAAAGTCTACAAGCAATACTTGTTGGAGAGGATATAGAGAAGAAAGCAGCCTCTTACATTGTTGGTGGGAAAGCAAACTAGTATACAGCCACTATGAAGAACAGTGTGGAGATTCCTTAAAAAACTGGAAATAGAACTGCCTTATGATCCAGCAATCCCACTGCTGGGCATACACACTGAGGAAACCAGAATTGGAAGAGACACGTGTACCCCAGTGTTCATCACAGCACAGTTTATAATAGCCTGGACATGGAAGCAACCTAGATGATCATCAGCAGATGAAAGGATAAGAAAGCTGTGGTGCATATACACAATGGAATATTACTCAGCTATTAAAAAGCAATACATTTCAATCAATTCTAATGAGGTGGATGAAACTGGAGCCTATTATACAGAGTGAAGTAAGCCAGAAAGGAAAACACCAATAGATATATATGTAATTTAGAAAGATGGTAACAATAACCCTATATAAGAGACAACAAAAGAGACACTGATATATAGAACAGTCTTTTGGACTCTGTAGGCGATTGAGAGGGTGGGATGATTTTGGAGAATGACATTGAAATATATATAATATCACATATGAAACTGCAGCCATGAAATTAAAAGACGCTTGCTCCTTGGAAGGAAAGTTATGACCAACCTAGATAGCATATTCAAAAGCAGAGACATTACTTCACCAACAAAGGTTCGCCTAGTCAAGGCTATGGTCTTTCCTGTGGTCATGTATGGATGTGAGAGCTGGACTGTGAAGAAGGCTGAGCACCGAAGAACTGATGCTTTTGAAATATGGTGTTGGAGAAGACTCTTGAGAGTCCCTTGGACTGCAAGGAGATCCAACCAGTCCATTCTGAAGGAGATCAGTCCTCGAATTTCTTTAGAAGGAATGATGCTAAAGCTGAAACTCCAGTATTTTGGCCACCTCATGCGAAGAGTTGACTCATTGGAGAAGACTCTGATGCTGGGAGGAATTGAGGGCAGGAGGAGAAGGGGACGACAGAGGATGAGATAGCTGGATGGCATCACTGACTCTATGGATGCGAGTCTGGGTGACCTCCGGGAGCTGGTGATGGACAGGGAGGCCTGGCGTGCTGCGGTTCATGGGGTCGCAAAGAGTCGGACACGACTGAGCGACTGATCTGATCTGATCTGATCTGATGAAACGAGTCACCAGTCCAGTTTCAATGCACGATACTGGATGCTTGGTGCTGGTGCACTGTGACGACTCAGAGGGATGGTATGGGTAGGGATAGGGTGGAGGGTTCAGGATAGGGAATACATGTATACCTGTGACGGATTCACTTCGATATATGGCAAAACCCATACAATATTGTAAAGTTAAAAAATTAAATGAAATTTTAAAAAAGGTGCAGACTCAGTAATTGAGGGACGTGTTCTCTTGAATGTTGGGTTTTTATTTTTGGATGCATATCCAGAGGTCAAACTGAGAAAATGTGATACACCTGCTCTGCCACACAAGTTCAGTACTGGGAAGACAAGTCCTCAACAGTGCAAGCACAAGGGTTGTGGCATATGTGTGTTGTGACTCATGATCAAAAAAAAAAAACACAGAAATCATAATATACTTCACTCTAGAGTGCTGGATGACTAACAGCATAATGGCTGGTATAAAATGACACTGGAGTAATTGTTGCACACATCTTCTAGAGCAATACCAGAAGGAAGTGACTTTAATGCTGCAGAATTCAAAGTCATTAATGGTCACACAGTTGATCTAGAATTATGGTTCACTGTGGGTAGGATAAGTGTTTTACAATGCAGCCTCCATTTTCTAGGAATAAGTCCTCCAGAGTGCAACCTCAGTAGTTGGGACACTTGCGCTAGAGTAAGGAAGAAGAGTGGGGGAATATACAACAGTGGGCAAGCCAAGTCATTGGCAAATTTCAGCTTCAGAGTGTGGCATCACTAGTTAAAACACACAGGCTATGGAGTAAGATTAGTAGTAGTGGAACTCATGGTCTATAAGGCAGTCTTAGAGTGATAAAATAGTGTACCAGGGTGCAAAATCAGTAGCTGAAACATGAGTGTTTTGGGGCCTGGGCTTACAAGTGGCAAGACACATGCTTCAGAGTGCAAAATTAGTATAGGCCACACACATGCTCTAGGCCACATGCTCACTAGCTGTGCCATGCCTGCTTAATGTAAGGACTCAGAAGTGGCATGTGTGCTATAGTACTAGGATTGAAGCTTCTGGGATACATGATTCAGTGTGCAGTTGTGTGGTTTAGGCATTCTTACTCTACAGCATAATCTCTGTAGTGTCAGAACGTTGGCTCCCGAAGGCACACACAGTCATGATGGCAGATATGCTTCTGAGTAAACCTCAGTAGTTAAAAACCCATGATAAAATGTGTGCATTCTGTAGTCATGAGATCTGTACTCCCAATTATAAGTTCAGTTAGTGTAGCATGTGTGCAACTAGAGCATGTTGTCAGCAGAGCCTGATGCCTGCACTTGAGCTCATGCTCAGTAGGTGTACCATGTCCTCCAGTGTTCAAACTCACTTTGTCTACAGGAGTGCTGGCTCAGTTGTGTCCAGAAGTAAACTTCAGAGTGCAAGTTCAGTAATTATTTAGGCACTCCTGAATTATAATGCAGGTTGAGTAGTGGCCTGACTTACCTATAAGGCAACAAGCTAATTATTGTGATATTTATGCTTTAGAGTGAAAGTTCAGCAGGTGATGAACTCTTGTTCTGGAAGGCAATTTCAGTAATGAAGGGATGCAGAATCCAGAGTGTAATATATCAAAAGTGTATGTTACTTACAACAGGCATGTTTTAGGGGCAGGCTCAGTAGTGGCATGGAGAAGGCAATGGCAAGCCACTCCAGTAATCTTGCCTAGAAAATCCCATGGATGGAGGAGCCTGGTGGGCTGCATTCCATGGGGTCACTACCTGTCGGTGGCGACTGAGCGACTTCACTTTCACTTCTCACTTTCGCACAATGGAGAAGGAAATGGGAACACTTTCGCACAGTGTTCTTGCCTGGAGAATCCCAGGCACGGGGAAGCCTGGTCGGCACAGAGTTGGACACGATTGAAGAGACTTAGCAGCAGTAGCAGTAGTGGCAGGCCATATTCTCAAGAACCTGGGTTGAGGAGTGATGGGATATATGCTCTACTGTGCAGTCTCAGTGACAGCGAGGCACTTGTTCTAAATCTTGTTAATAATCTCAGTAGTGGCAGAAAGGGTGATCCAGATTGAAAACTAAGAATTTCCAGCATGTGTCCTCTAAATGGCAGTCTCAGTATTGACAAGGGAATATTCCAGAGTGCAAGTTCGGTGTTTGTAGCATGTGTGGTTTGAAATCTGAGAAGAAAATGGCAACCCACTCCAATATTCTTGGCTTGAGAATCCGGTGGCCAGAGAAGCCTGGTGGGCTGCTCTTCATAGGTTCGCACGGAGTCGGACAAGACTAAAGTGACTTAGCATACATGCATGCATTGGAGAAGGAAGTGGCAAGCCAGTCCAGTATTCTCGCCCAAAGAATCCCAAGGATAGGGGAGCCTGGTGGGCTGCTGTTTGTGCGGTCACACAGAGTCGGACACGACTGAAATGGCTTAGCAGCAGCAGTGGTTTGAAATCAGGGATCAGTAGTTGAGAAAACCTTCTTGCAGTTTCAGTCGTTAAGGTATGCCAGATCCAGAGTGCAGGCATATTTGGTTGTGATACTTATGTTCTAGAGTTGTAATGTATGTTCCAGATCAGATCAGATCAGTCGCTCAGTCGTCTCCGACTCTTTGCGACCCCATGAACCGCAGCACGCCAGGCCTCCCTGTCCATCACCAGCTCCCGGAGGTCACTCAGACTCGCATCCATCGAGTCAGTGATGCCATCCGGCCATCTCATCCTCTGTCGTCCCCTTCTCCTCCTGCACTCAATCCCTCCCAGCATCAGAGTCTTCTCCAATGAGTCAACTCTTCGCATGAGGTGGCCAAAATACTGGAGTTTCAGCTTTAGCATCATTCCCTCCAAAGAAATCCCAGGGCTGATCTCCTTCAGAATGGACTGGTTGGATCTCCTTGCAGTCCAAGAGTGCAAGCTAATTAGTATACCTGTTCTAAGTCAATTCTCAGTAAAAGCAGAATGCAAAGTCGTGATTTCAACCTCAGTAGTTGCTGCATGCTTAATCAAAAGTAGTGGTTCATACACTCATGAGTGCCAGATCATGAGTTGCAGGATAATTGCCACAGAGTGGGCACACAATAGTGGGAAGGAGCATACTTTACAATCCAAACTTAATAGTTGCTTAATGCATACTACAGAGGGTGAGCTAAGTCGCTTTGCTGTGGGCATGCTTCAGATGTGAGTTCAATTTTATTTGATGATATTATATTGACAGTATGTCTACTTTAGAGTGTTTGCTTAGGAGTGTCAGAATGCATTCCTTTGGATAAAAACTTGGTAGAATGGTCCTAAGGTGTCAGTGACATATGAGAAGGAGTTCAATTATTCCCCAGTAAATACCTCAACAGATTGTCAGGATATGGAGTAACTTGCACTGAACAATTATGTATGCTGGCAGAGGTCACCAGAAAGGCATATCAGTTTACTCATAATGAGGTAGGAGAAGAGATAAACAAGAAAAGAGAGACAAAGAATTTAGGGATTGAGACTGAGTCTAGAACCATGCAGCAAGGGACTGGTTCTGAATTGTAACCCTGCATATTGAAATTGCATGCAGAGCACATCATGTGAAATGCCAGACTGGATGAAGAACAAGCCAGACTCAAAATTCCTTGGAGAAATAGCAATAATCTCAGATACAGAGATGACAAAACCCATATAGCAGAAAGTGAAGAGGGACTAAAGAGCCTCTTGATGAAAGTGAAACAGGAGAGTTCAAAAGCTGGCTTAAAGCTGAACATTCAAAAACGAAGATCATGGCCTCTGGTTCCATGATTTCATGGCCAGTAGATGGGGAAACAATGGAAACGGTGAGAGACTTTATTTTCTTGCCTCCAAAAATCACTGTAGATGGTGGCTACAGCATAAAATACTTGCTTCTTGGAAGAAAAGCTATGACCAATCTAGACAGGATATTTATAAACAGAGACATTATTTGCCAACTGAAGTCTTTCTAGTCCAAGCTATAATTTTTCCAGTAGTCATGTATGGATGTGAGATATGGACTATACAGAAAGCTGAGCACTGAAAAATTGATGCTTTTGAAGTGTGGTGTTGGAGAAGACTCTTGAGAGTCCCTTGGACAGCAACGGAATAAAATTAGTCAATAAGAAATTCAGTCCTGAATATTTATTGAAAAGACTGATGCTAAAGCTGAAGCTACAATACTTTGGCTAACTGATGCAAAGAACTGACTCTTACAAATGACCCCAGTGCTGGGAAATATTGAAGGCAGAAAGAGAAAAAGATGACAGAGGATGAGATTGAGTCCATCACCGACTCAATGGAGATGAGTTTGAGCAAGCTATGGAAGTTGGTGATGGACAGAGGAGCCTGGTGTGCCACAGTCCTTCGGGTTACAAATAGTTGGACATGACTGAGCCCCTGAAATGAACTTGTTTTGGGGATAGAGAGTCAATTCCTAGACAGATTGATAAGAATTCTGGGCTCCCCAAAGAGGAGAAATGTGTCTCAATTCTTGAGGAGGAGATGGGGTTCTGGAATTCTCAAGGAGGAGAAAAGGGCAAACTTGTTTGGTTTTTTGCTTGTTTGTTTTTCTTTATTTTCCTTAGTCTTAGTCACATAAAGTTTTTTTTTTTTTTTTCTTTAAACCTAAAATTGATGATTACACAGCAAACAACTCAGTTTAAGCACTGTAATTGGGATTATATAGCAACAGTGTATCATGCTTGAGGACAGTTTCTATTCCCTGAAAACCTTCTGATGAATCCTAATATTTTTGAAGGTATATTATGGGAGTAGGTCTGGTAGGATCTTTCTATTGTTAAATTCTAATCCTGTTATCCTAAAATATAAATTGTGGGAGTAGATCTGGTAAAATTTTCACAAACTTGAGACATTATTTTTATTTATTATAAAAACTAAATTAAAATGTATGTAACTCCCTTGCTAACACTAGCAAGGGTGGGCATTCTCCGGGCCCCTTCTGATGTCCATGTCAGAAGCTTTCTCTGTTCCTTTTCTTAATTTAATAATACTCTGCTATGCAAGAGCTCTTGAGTGGTCAAGCCTGGTCCTTGGTCCTGAAGTTAAATCTTCTTCTTCAGAGATCATGAATTCAGCACTATCCATCTTAAGCTTTTACAGAAGGAGAAGTTTCCATAGCACAGGAAACACTCTCAGAGGCTGATTCAGTGGACCACTTTGGAATCTCAAAGGGTGATATAATCACCCCCAACCCCCACCTCCCCCCAAAAAAATCATCTCAGAATGCAATCCAAAAAAAAGGCAATTACCATTGGAGAATTGCCTCACAGTCTCATGTCCACCCACAATGAATGGGGGCTATGTACAGAGGCGCCCTCTGCATCTTCAATCCTTATAATAAAGATGGGGTTTGAATGTTCTGAGGATACTCTGAAAGAGCTAATGTGAAGTAGCAGGCTGAAGCACATAATGCCAGAGAGACAAAAATTTTAAAAAAAAGAAAGAAAGAAAGAAAAGGAATGTTTCCACGAGAAGGCTCTAACACCACACTGCGACCCCTGCCCTGCTTACAGAACAGACTGTGCCCTAATATTTCCTGAAGGAGAACAAGCTAGCTTCCATTATGGCCTCCCAGGAGGCAAATATTCAGAAGTGTGACAACCAGAGGCAGAAGGCCATGACCTTTTAGGCCAAGGAGACTGCATCTTCTGCCAAGTTGTGAGCACTCTATCCATGAGCAGCCTCTAAGCATGACTTCCTAAGATCTGGGACAGTTTATACCTGCCAAGAGTGTCATAACCTGAGAGCCACTCCTCTGAGGAGATGTACAGCTCAGCATGCATGGACTGTGTGCTAGTGGAGTATCTGACAAACTGACCAGAATGAACCTGATCAGTGCACGAAAAATATGGCCCACCAGGGACTATGGCATCACAGCTATCCTGAGAGCCTGAGTGCCTCTCTGGAACAGTGTACTCTGGAACATCATGGAACCTGATCAACTTGGACCTGGGAAGTACATTAGACAAAGAGCCCACCTGGGACTATGCTCAGGCAGAACACCAGGCTGCTTTGGCCTAAGAAGAGCAGGAGATGCATGGCTCAACTGGGACTGGGCATTCATAGAACACCCAGAAATATGACCAGCTTGGACCTTGGAAGTACAGGAGACAAAGATACACCTGGGACTGTGACCTGACAAAGAACCGGGGAGTCTTGACTGCCTGGGCCTGGGAAGAGCAAGAGATACATGGCTCAAATGGGACTGGGCCTTCATAGCACACCAGGGAATCTGAGAAGCTTGGACCTGGGAAGTGCAGGAGACACATGGCCAACCTGGGACTGCATCCCTAGCACAGGACGGACCCTAGGTAGCTTGGGCCTGGGAAGTGCATGAGATACATGGCCCTCCTGTGACTGTGCCCTCACGGGGCACCCAGGAGCTTGAGTGGTTGGATCTGAGAAGAGCACATCACCTTGGGCTTTGGCAAACCCTGTGCTGTCCATTCACTACAAGGGCTCCCCACAAATCCCAGCAGTATTTGTTTGCAGTGTCCCTGCCTCTCCACAACACAACAGAACAAATGACCCTGAATAAGGTTCTACTGTCACCTCTTCCTGTCAGGGCTTAGATTAGACATTGAAGAGACTTGCAAGCAGAGGAGGCCAGTCCAAGTAAAGATAAGATAGAAGATACACTCCAGAAGTGAGAAGTGCAGCAGATTAAAATCAAGCAGTAAAATTGCATTTAGACAATTGCAGACTTTGAGGAAAAGTGAAAGTGGAGAGTGAAAAGGTTGGCTTAAAGCTCAACACTCAGAAAACGAGCAAACGAAGATCATGGCATCTGGTCCCATCACTACATGGGAAATAGATGGATAAACAGTGGAAACAATGTCAGACTTTATTTTTTTGGGCTCCAAAATCACTGCAGATGGTGACTGCAGCCATGAAATTAAAAGACGCTTACTTCTTGGAAGGAAAGTTATGACCAACCTAGATAGCATATCCAAAAGCAGAGACATCACTTTGCCAACAAAGGTTCGCCTAATCAAGGCTATGGTCTTTCCTGGACTGTGAAGAAGGCTGAGTGCCGAAGAATTGATGGTTTTGAACTGTGGTGTTGGAGAAGACTCTTGAGAGTCCCTTGGACTGCAAGGAGTTCCAACCGGTCCATTCTGAAGGAGATCAGCCCTGGGATTTCTTTGGAAGGAATGATGCTAAAGTTGAAACTCCAGTATTTTGGCCACCTCATGCGAAGAGTTGACTCATTGGAGAAGACTCTGATGCTGGGAGGGATTGAGAGCAAGAAGAGAAGGGGACGACAGAGGATGAGATGGCTGGGTGGCATCACTGACTCGATGGATGTGAGTCTGAGTGACCTCCGAGAGCTGGTGATGGACAGGGAGGCCTGGCGTGCTGCAGTTCATGGGGTCGCAAAGAGTCGGACACGACTGAGTGACTGATCTGATCTGCAAGCTAGAACAAGGGAAAACCTGACTCTGAACTGACCCCACAATATTTTTTCCTAAAGTTTGTGTTCCATTATGTTTTCGGTTTATTTTATATTGTACATTTGGGAGTCCAAATTCTAGACTAGGTTTTTAAATTTTTGCTTTCTGGTATTTGTTAATTTTGTAACATGAAGAGTTTATTTTTTAATATCCATTTTCATTCAGGGATTTGATTACAGGCTTGATTGCTCTCTTTCCTTTTGACTTTCTTGTCTCCTCCTGATCAGCTCTATCTAGCTCTTCCCTCTTCTTTTTTTATATATAATGCTGTGAATCTCTTTGTTCAGGATGTGGAGTTATTTCACCACTAACATGGGGTTTTGTCTTTTGTGCAATGTTGAAAGTGTAGTCTTGAGGTTACTGAAAGAGGGGAACCAAAAACCACAGGCAGGTACCTTAGCTCCTGAACTTTGGATAATCATAGAACCCCTGGCCCCAGGGAATAGTGATGGATAAGATCCCATCCAAAAGGATAAATGCCTACACTGAAAGCAAGCTCCACCCAAGAGCAGCAAGCTCCAATGCAAGACAACCCAAGCTAATCTTCCAGCAAAACAAGAACACACTCAAGAAAATTAAAAGGCAGTCTTCTAAGTTCAGTCACTCAGTTGTGTCTGACTCTTTGCAATGCCATGTACTGCAGCACACCAAGCCTCCCTGTCAAACACCAACTCCCAAAGTTTACACAACTCATGTCCACTTAGTCAGTGATGCCATCCAACCATGTCATCCTCTGTCATGCCTTTCTCCTATGGACCTCAATCTCTCCCAGCATCAGGGTCTTTTCAAATGAGTCAGCTATTCACATCAGGTGGCCGAAGTATTGGAGTTTCAGCTTTTGCACCAGTCCTTCCAATGAAAGTCCAGGACTGATCTCCTTTAGGATGGACTTGTCAGATCTTGTTGAAGTACAAGGGACTCTGAAGAGAATTCTCCAACACTACAGTTCAAAAGCAAAAATTCTCTGATGCTCAACTTTCTTTATAGTCCAACTTTCACATCCATAAATGAATGCTAGAAAAACCATGGCTTTGACTAGATAGATCTTTGTCGGCAAAGTAATTTCTCTGCTTTTTAATATGCTGTCTAGGTTGGTCATAATTTTCCTTCCAAGGAGTAAGCATCTTTGAATTTCATGGCTTTCTTCACCATCTGCAGTGATTCTGGAGCCCTTCAAAGAACGTCAAACACTGATTGCTCATCTATTTGCCATAAAGTGATGGGATCAAATATCATGATCTTAGTTTTCAGAATGCTGAGCTTGGAGCCAACGTTTCACTCTCTTCTTGGGATTCCATTCAGATCAGATCAGTCTCTCAGTCGTGTCCGACTCTTTGCGACCCCATGAACCGCAGCTCTCCAGGCCTCCCTGTCCATCACCAAATACTCGAAGTCACTCAGACTCATGTCCATCAAGTCAGTGATGCCATCCAGCCATCTCATCCTCTGTCGTCCCCTTCTCCTCTTGCTCTCAATCCCTCCCAGCATCAGAGTCCTCTCCAATGAGTCAACTCTTTGCATGAGGTGGCCAAAATACTGGAGTTTCAGCTCCAGCATCATTCCTTCCAAAGAAATTCCAGGATTAATCTCCATTAAGTAGCTCTTTAATTCTTCCCTTTCTGCCAAAAGGGTGGTGTCATCTGCATATCTGAGGTTAAATCTTCTGGAAAACTTGATTCCAGCTTGTGCTTCATCCAACACAGTGTTTTTCATGAGTTAATCTGCATAGAAGTTAAATAAGCAGAGTGACAATATACATCCTTGACATACTCCTTTTCCTATGTGGAACTAGTCGTTCCATGTCCCGTTCAAACTGCTCTGGTATTCTCATTTCTTTCAGAATTTCCCAATGTTTATGGTAATCCACAAAGTCAAAGTCTTTGGCATAGTCAATAAAACAGAAGTAGATATTTTCTGGAACCCCCTTGTTTATTGATGATCCAAAGGATGTTGGCCATTTCATCTGTGGTTCCTCTGACGTTTCGAAAACCATCTTGAACATCTGGAAGTTTATGATTCATATATTGCTGAAGCATGTCTTGGAGAATTTTTAGCATTACTTTACTAGCGTGTGAGATGAGTGCAATGGTGCAATAGTTTGGGCATTCTTTGGCATTGCCTTTCTTTGGGATTGGAATGAAAACTGACCTTTTCCAGTCCCGAGCCACTGCTGAATTTTTCAAATTTGCTAACATATCGAGTGCAACACTTCCATAGTATAATCTTTTAGGATTTGAAATAGCTCAACTGCAATTTTATCACTTCCACTAACTTTGTTCATAGTGATGCTTCTTAAGGCCCACTTGACTTCACATTCCAAGATGTCTGGATCTAGGTGAGTGATCACATCATCATGATTACTTGGGTTGTGAAGATCTTTTATGTACAGTTCTTCTGTGTATTCTTTGCCACCTCATCTTAATATCTTCTGCCTCTGTTAGGTCCATAACATTTTTGTCTTTATTGTGCCCATCTTTGCAGGAAATATTCCATTGGTATCTCAAATTTTCTTGAAGTGATCTCTAGTCTTTCTCATTCTATTGCTTTCTTCTATTTCTTTGCACTGATCACCAAGGAAGGCTTTCTTATCTCTCCTTGCTATTCTTTGAAGCTCTGTATTCAGATGGGTATATCTTTATTTCTCTCCTTTGCCCTTTGCTTCTCTTTTTTTCACAGCTGTTTGTAAGGCCTCCTCAGGCACCCATTTTGTGTTTTTGCATTTATTTTTCTTGGGGATGATCTTGATCCCTGTCTCCTGTACAATGTCATGAACCTCCATCCATAGTTCATCAGGCACTCTATCAAATCTAGTCCTTTAAATTTATTTCTCACTTTCACTGTATAATCATAAGGGATTTGATATAAGTCATTCCTGAATGGTCTAATGGTTTTCCCTACTTTCTTGAATTTAAGTCTGAATTTGGCAATAAGGATTTCCTGATCTGAGCCACAGTCAGCTCCTGGTCTTGTTTTATGATAACTAGGAATAGTAAGAATCTTTTAATTTCATGGCTGTAGTCACCATCTGCAGGGATTTTGTAACCCCCCAAAATAAAATCTGCAACCATTTCCACTGTTTGTGCATCTATCTGCCAGGAAGTGATGGGACAGGATGCCATGATTTAAATTTTTTCTAATGTAGAGCTTTAAGCCTACTTCTTCACTCTCTTCTTTCACTTTCAACAAGAGATTGTTCAGTTTCTCTTCCCTTTCTGCCATAAGGGTGGTGTCATCTGCATATCTGAAGTTATTGACATTTCTCCTGGCAATCTTGACTCCAGTTTGTGTTTCTTGCAGCCCAGCATTTCTTTGGATAGAAGTTAAATAAGCACTGTGACAATATATAGCCTTGAGGTACTCCTTTTCCTATTTGGAACCAGTCAGTTATGTCCAGTTCTAACTGTTGCTTCCTGACCTGCATACAGTCTTCTCAATAGGCAGGTCCAGTGGTCTGGTATTCCCATCGCTTTTAGAATTTTCCAGTTTACTTTGATCCACATAGTCAAAGGCTTTTGCAGAAGTAGATGTTTTCCTGGAACTTGCTTGCTTTTTCAAAGATCCAGCAGATGTTGGGAATTTGATCTCTAGTTCCTCTGTATTTTTGAAAACAAGCTTGAACATCTGGAAGTTAACACTTGATGTATTCTTGAAGCCTGGCTTGGAGAATTTTGAGCATTTCTTTGATAGCATATGAGATGAGTGCAACTGCATGGTCGTTTGAATATTTTTTGGCATTTCTTTTAATTGAGATTGGAATTCAAACCGACCTTTTCCAGTCCCAGGACACTGCTGTGATTTTCAAATTTTCTGGCATATTGAGTGCATCACTTCCACTGCATCATATTCTAGGATTTGAAATAGCTCACCTGGAATCAAAGCCATAATAGAGCTCCCTAATTCTCTAATGGACACTGCATTGCCTCTCAGAAAAAAAAGAAATCCACAGCCATCTTCTATAACAACAACAACAAAATTCCCTCAAATAGAAAACATTCACAAGCCACTGGTCCCAACATATTCACTGGGAGGAGTCTACCCAATTAATAGCAATGATGACCCTCCAGTTTGCAGAAAATAGGCCTCAAAGACAGCCATCTAAACAACATGAAAAGACAGGGACATATCCAGCAGCGGAAGTAACAGAATAAAAATCAACAAACCAATGAAAGAGGAGGAGGTAAGAAGTCTACAGGAAAAATAATTCAGCATAATAATAGTCAAAGTCTTGGAAACAAATGGAGCTACAGATAAATAGACTTTATACATGGATGGATAAGATGAAAGGGGTGTTTTAAAAGGATTTTTTAAATACTCCTAGAAGAAGTATTGACTAGTCAATGAATAATAAACAAGGCAATAACTGAGTTAGAAATCACTCTTTACAACAGAAAGAGTACAGTAACTGAGGCAGAAGAAACACCAAGTGAGCTGTAAGATAGAATGTTGGAGATAAATGAAGCAGAACAGGAAAAAAAAAAAAAAAAAAAGAGAAATGAAGACAGCTTCAGAGACCTCTGGAACAATGCTAAATGCCCCACATTTAAATCATAGGTTTCCCGGAGAAAGAAGACAAAAGGAAAGGGCATGAGGAAATATTTGAGGAGAAAACAGTTAAAAACTTCCCTGAAATGGGAAATGAAATAGACATGTAAGATGAAAAATCCCAATCTGTCCTATAGGGATAAATCCAAGACAAAACATGTTAAAATACACATTAATCAAAGTAAAAGCAAACAAATAAATATACACAATGAACAAATATTAAAGGCAACAAACGAATAACGACAAATAACATAGAAGGGAATCCCCATAAGGATAACAGCTGATCTTACCATAACAACTCTTCAGCTTAAAGGGAATGGAAGGATATACTTAAAGTGATGAAAGGCAAAAACCTACAGCCAATATTACTCTATTCAACAAGGATGGCATTCTAATTCAGACGAGGAATCAAAAGCTTTAAAGACAAACAAAAGCAATTAGAATTCAGAACGACCAAACCAGCACTTCAAGAAATGCTGAAGGATCTGCTCTAGATTGGAAATAGAAAAGCTTTACAAAAACAAAGCCACAAAAATATATAATAAATGGTAACAAGATCATATTTATCAACAACTACTTTAAACATAAATGGGCTAAAAGCTCCAATGAAAAGACAAAGACTGGCTGAATGCATACAACAATATACAGTCTGCAAGAAAACCACTTCATAAATAAAGACACATACCGACTGAAAGTGATGGCCAGGAAAAAGCTATTTTGTGGAAATGGAGAGCAAAAAAAGTGTAAGGAACAATATTCATATCGGATAAGTGGGCTTTAATTAAAGACCCTCTTCCAACAACACAAGAGAAGACTCTATACGTGGACATCACGAGATGGTCAACACCGAAATCAGATCGATTATATTCTTTGCAGCCAAAGATGGAGAAGCTCTATACAATCATCAAAAACAAGACCAGGAGCTGACTGTGGCTCAGACAATGAACTCCTTATTGCCAAATTCAGACTGAAATTGAAGAAAGAAGGGAAAACTATGAGACCATTCAGGTATGCCCTAAATCAAGTCCTTTATGATTATACAGTGGAAGTGAGAAATAGATGTAAGGGCCTAGATCTGATAGATAGAGTGCCTGATGAACTATGGAATGAGGTTCGTGACATTATACAAAAGACATTGATCAAGACAGTCCCCATGGAAAAGAAATGCAAAAAAGCAAAATGGCTGTCTTGGGAGCCCTTACAAATAGCTGTGAAAAGAAGAGAAGCGAAAAGCAAAGGAGAAAATGAAAGATATAAACATCTAAATGCAGAGTTCCAAAGAATAGCAAGAAGAGATAAGAAAGCCTTCTTCAGTGATCAATGCAAAGAAATAGAGGAAAACAACAGAATGGGAAAGACTAGGGATCTCTTCAAGAAAATCAGAGATACCAAAGGAACATTTCATGCCAAGATGGGCACAATAAAGGACAGAGATGGTGTGGACCTAACAGAAGCAGAAGATATTAAGAAGAGGTGGCAGGAATACACAGAAGAACTGTACAAAAAAGAGTTTCAAGACCCAGATAATCATGATGATGTGATCACTGACCTAGAGCCAGACATCTTGGAATGTGAAGTCAAATGGGTCTTAGAAAGCATCACTACGAACAAAGCTAGTGGAGGTGATGGAATTCCAGTGGAGCTATTCCAAGTCCTGAAAGATGATGCTCTGAAAGTGCTGCACTCAATATGCCAGCAAATTTGGAAAACTCAGCAGTGGCCACAAGATTGGAAAAGGTCAGTTTTCATCCCAATCCCAAAGAAAGGCAATGCCAAAGAATGCTCAAACTACCACACAATTGCCCTCATCTCACACGCTAGTAAAGTAATGCTCAAAATTCTCCAAGCCAGGCTTCAGCAATATGTGAACCGTGAACTTCCTGATGTTCAAGCTGGATTTAGAAAAGGCAGAGGAACCAGAGATCAAATTGCCAACATCCGCTGGATCATGGAAAAAGCAAGAGAGTTCCAGAAAAACATCTATTTCTGCTTTATTGACTATGCCAAAGCCTTTGACTGTGTGGATCACAATAAACTGTGGAAAATTCTGAAAGAGATGGGAATACCAGACCACCTGATCTGCCTCTTAAGAAATCTGTATGCAGGTCAGGAAGCAACAGTTAGAACTGGTCATGGAACAACAGACTGGTTCCAAATAAGAAAAGGAGTACGTCAAGGCTGCATATTGTCACCATGTTTATTTAACTTATATGCAGAGTACATCATGAGAAATGCTGGACTGGAAGAAACACAAGCTGGAATAAAGATTGCTGGGAGAAATATCAATAACCTCAGATATGCAGATGACACGACTCTTATGGCAGAAAGTGAAGAGGGGCTAAAAAGCCTCTTGATGAAAGTGAAATTGGAGAGTGAAAAGGTTGGCTTAAAGCTCAACATTCAGAAAACAAAGATCATGGCATCTGGTCCCATCACTGCATGGGAAATAGATGGGGAAACAGTGGAAACAGTGTCAGACTCTTGTTTTTCTGGGCTCCAAAATCACTGCAGATGGTGACTGCAGCCATGAAATTAAAAGACGCTTACTCCTTGGAAGGAAAGTTATGACCAACCTAGATAGCATATTCAAAAGCAGAGACATTACTTTACCAACAAAGGTTCGCCTAGTCAAGGCTATGGTCTTTCCTGTGGTCATGTATGGATGTGAGAGCTGGACTGTGAAGAAGGCTGAGTGCCGAAGAATTGATGCTTTTGAAGTGTGTTGTTGGAGAAGACTCTTGAGAGTCCCTTGGACTGCAAGAAGATCCAACCAGTTCATTCTGAAGGAGATCAATCCTGGAATTTCTTTAGAAGGAATGATGCTAAAGCTGAAACTCCAGTATTTTGGCCACCTCATGCGAAGAGTTGACTCATTGGAGAAGACTCTGATGCTGGGAGGGATTGAGGGCAGGAGGAGAAGGGGACGACAGAGGGTGAGATGGCTGGATGGCATCACTGACTCGATGGGTATGAGTCTTCGTGACCTCCGGGAGCTGGTGATGGACAGGGAGGCCTGGCGTGCTGCGGTTCATGGGGTCGCAAAGAATCGGACATGACTGAGCGACTGATCTCTGATAGGAGACAAAGAAGGTTGCATTACTTAATAATCAAGGTATCAATCCAAGAAGAAGCTATATGCACCCAATGTAGGAGCACCTCAATATAAGAGGCAAATGCCAACAACTATTAGAACTGGAATAGACACTAACCAATAGTATTGGGTGATTTTAATACTCCACTCATAACATAGACAGATCATCCAGACAGAAAATCAATAAGGAAAACTCACGTTTTAGATGATACATTAGACCAGTTTGACCTAATTGATATCTACAGGGCATCTCACACCAAAAGAACAGATTTCACCTTTTTCTCCTTTTTCTCCAGTGCAAATGGAACATTATCTTAGGACAGATCATATCCAAGGTCACGTCTAACCTTGGTAAACTTCAAGAAATTGTAATATTTTCAAGCATATTTTCTGATCACAATTCTGTTAGATCACATATCAACTACAGAAGAAAAAAATAGGGGAAACACAAATAATTTGGAGGCTAAACAGCACAAAATTTAAATTTGAATTCAATAAATTTCAGAGATTTTTTATGGAAAAAAAAATAATACTCTGCCAAAGTAGTCATAGATGGAACATACCTCAACATAATGAAAGCCGAATATGACAAAACCACTGCAAGTATTATTGTAAATAATGAAAATCTTGAAAAATGTCCTTTTAAAGTCAACATGAAGAGAAGAGTGCCCATACTCATCACTACTGGTTTTATGAATTCTAGCCAAGCCACATCTTCCAAAAAGAAATATATATAAAAAGAATCCTCATTGGAAAAATAGAGGTAAAACTCTCTGTATTTGCACACAATATTATCCTTTACATATAAAACCCAAGAGATACCACCAGAAAATTACTAGAGTTAATCAATGAATAGAGTAAATGTGCAGGGTATAAAATTAATGCACACAAATTGTTACATTCCTATACACTAACAATGAAAATTCAGAAAGATAAATTAAGGAACAATCCTGTTCACCATTGCAATGAAAGGAATAAAATAACTAGAAATAAATTTGCATAAAGAGACAAAGGGCTTCTCTGATAGCTTAATAGGTAAAGAAGCTAACTGCAATGTAGGAGACTCCTGTTCAATTCCTGGGTCAGGAAGATCCCCTGAAGAAGGGATAGGCTACGTACAATAGTATTCTTGGGCTTCTCTTGTGGCCCAGCACGTGAAGAATCCTCCTGCAATGTGTGAGACCTGTGTTTGATCCCTGGGTTGGGAAGAACCTCTGGAGAAGGGAAAGCCTACCCATTCCAGCATTCTGGCCTGGAGAATTCCAAATTCCATACACTGTACAGTCCAAGGATTGCAAAGTCAGACATGACTGAGCAACTTTCACTTTCTCAGAGAGATAAAACATAAGTACTTATGAAAGAAATCAAAGCACATATAGATGGAGAAACATATCACGTTTTTGGATTGGACGAAGTGATATAGTTAAAATGAATATAACACCCAAAACAATCAATAGATTCAATGCAATAACTCTCAAACTACCAACAATATTTCTCATAAAACTAGAACAAATTATTTTATGATTTGCATGGAAACACATAAGACCTTGAAGAGTCAAAGCAATTTTGAGAAAGAAGAACGGAACTAGAAGAGTCAAACTCTGATTTCAGACTACACCACAAAGATATCAAGAGAGCACGAATCTTACACAAACATAGAAATATAGACCAATGGAACAAATTCATGCACCTATTATCTTTGACAATAGAGGTAAAAATATGCAACAGAAAAATATATTTTCTTCAAAAATGTTTCTGGGAAAACTGGACAGCTATATGTAGAAATTAGAACACTATCTAACAAGATTTTCAAAAATAAACTCAAAATGGATTACAGATGTAAATGTAAGAATAGAAAATATAAAACCCTTATAATAAAACATAAGTATAACCACCCTAAAATAAGACACAACAAGATCCTCTATGACCCATTGCCTAGAGTAAAGGAAATGAAAACAAATTAAAAAAAAAAAAAAAGCTAATTAACCTCTATAGCTTTTGTACAATGAAGGAAACTATAATTAAGGTGAAGGCAATGGCACACCCACTCCAGTACTCTTGCCTGGAAAATCCCATGGATGGAGGAGCCTGGTAGGCTGTGGTCCATGGGGTCGCTAAGAGTCAGACATGACTAAGCAACTTCACTTTTACGTTTCACTTTCCTGCATTGGAGAAGGAAATGGCAACCCACTCCAGTGTTCTTGCCTGGAGAATCCCAGGGACGGAGGAGCCTGGTGGGCTTCCGTCTATGGGGTCACATACAGTCGTACATGATGGAAGTGGATTAGCAGCAGCAGCACGTAGCCTTCAATTTTATGTGATTATGGTTTCAGTGTATCTGTCCTCATTTGCCCTCTTGCAACACCTACCATCTTACTTGGGTTTCTCTTACCTTGGTCGTGGGGTATCTCTTCATGGCTGCTACTGTAAAGCACAGCCACTGCTCCTTACCTTGGAAGAGGGCTATCTCCTCACCGCCCCTCTCCTGACCTTGAACATGGAATAGCTCCTCTAGGCCCTCCTGAGCCCGTGCAGCCACCACTCCTTGGGCGTGTGGTTATTCATCTTGGCCTCTGCCCCAGCTGTGGGCATGGGGTAGCTCCTCTTGGCTGCTCCTGTGCTGTGGCAGCCTTGCATTCTTGGCCGCCACCCCTGAACTCTGACACGGGTTACCTCTTCTCGAATACTACCCCTGACCTCGGACGTGGGGTAGCTCCTCTGGGCTGCTCTTGCACTGTCGCAGCCTTGCACTCTTAGCTGCCCCGCCTGATCTTGGACATGGGGTAGCTCCTCCCTGCTGCTGCCCCTGACCTCGTATGTGGGGTAGCTCTCTCAGCCATCCCTGTGCTTTCACAGCTTGGCGCTCTTGGCTACTTACCCTGACCTTGGATGTGGGGTAGCTACTCTTGGCCGTGCTCTGTGCTCCTTCGCAACTGCAGGTGCTCTGAGCCATGCCTGTGGAGCCACCCAAGATGGGCGGGTCATGATGGAGAGGTTTGACAGAATGTGGTTCACTGGAAAAGGGAATGGCAAACCACTTTTGTATTCCTACTTTGAGAAACTCGTGAACAGTATGAAAAGGCAAAATTATAGGATACTGAAAGAGGAACTCCCCATGTCAGTAGGGGCTAAATATGCTACTGGAGATCAGTGGATTAATAACTCCTGAAAGAATGAAGGGATGGAGCCAAAGCAAAAACAATACCCAGATATGGATGTGACTGGTGATAGAAGCAAGGTCCAATGCTGTAAAGAGCAATACTGCATATGAAACTGGAATGTCAGGTCCACAAATCAAGGCAAATTGGAAGTTGTCAAACAGGAGAGATGGCAAGAGTGAATGTCAACATTCTAGGAATCAGAGAACTAAAATGGATTGGAATGGGTGAATTTAACTCAGATGACCATTATATCTACTCCTCTGGGCAGGAATCCCTCATAAGAAATGGAGTAGCTATCATGGTGACCAAAAGAGTCAAAAATGCAGTCCTTGGATGCAATCTCAAAAACAACAGAATGATCTCTGTTCATTTCCAAGGTAAACCATTCAATATCACATTAATCCAAGTCTAGACCACAACCAGTAATGCTGAAGAAGCTGAAGTTGAATGGTTCTATGAGACCTTTTAGAACTAACAATCAAAAAAGATGTCCTTTTCATTATAGGGGACTGGAATGCAAAAGTAGGAAGTCAAGAAAAACCTGAAGTAACAGGCAAATTTGTCCTTGGAATACAGAATGAAGCAGGGCAAAGACTAATAGAGTTTTGCCAAGAAAATGTACTGGTCATAGCAAACACCTTCTTCAAACAACACAAGAGAAGTCTCTACACATGGATAACACCAAATGGTCAACACCGAAAGCAGATTGATATTCTTTGTAGTCAAAGGTGGAGAAGCTCTATACAGTCAACAAAAACAAGACCAGGAGCTGACTGTGGTTCAGGTCATGAACTGCTTATCGCCAAATCCAGATTTAAATTGAAGAAAGTAGGGAAAACCATTAGATCATTCAGGCATGACCTAAATAAAATTACTTATGATTATTCAGTGGAAATGAGAAATAGATTTAAGGGAGTAGATCTGATAGATAGAGTGCCTGAAGAACTATGGACAAAGGTTCGTGACATTGTACAGGAGACAGGGATCAAGACCCTCCCCATGGAAAATAATTGCAGAAAAGCAAAATGGCTGTCTGATGAGGCCTTACAAATAGTTGTGCAAAGAAGAGAAACAAAAAGCAAAGGAGAAAAGGAAAGATATAAACATATGAATGAAGAGTTCCAAAGAATAGCAAGAAGAGATAAGAAAGATTTCCTCAGAGATCAGTGCAAATAAATAAGGAAAACAACAGAATGGGAAAGACTAGTTATCTCTTCAAGAAAATTAGAGATACCAAGGGAACATTTCATGCAAAGATGGGCTCAATAAAAGACAGAAATTTTACGGACCAAACAGAAATAGTAGATATTAAGAAGATGTGGCAGGAATGCACAAAAGGCTTTGCACAACAAAGGAAATTATAAGCAAGGTGAAAAGACTGCCTTCAGAATGGGAAAAAATAATAGCAATTGAAGCAACTGACAAACAACTAATATCAAAATATTCAAACAACTCCTGCAGTGCAATTTCAGAAAAATAAACACCCCAATCAAATAATAGGCCAAAGGACTAAATAGGCATTTCTCCAAAGAAGACATAAAGATGGCTAACAAACACATGAAAAGATGCTCAACATCACTCATTATCAGAGAAATGTAAATCAAAACGACAATGAGGTACCATTTCACACCCGTAACAATGGCTGTGATCCAATAGTCTACAAGCAATACTTGCTGGAGAGGGTGTGGAGAAAAAAAAAAAAAAAATTACACTGTTGGTGGGAATTCAAACTAATACAGCCACTATGAAGAACAGTGTGGACATTCCTTAAAAAAACTGGAAATTGAATTTCACTGTGACCCAGCAATCCCACTGCTGGGCATACACACTAAGGAGACCAATTTTCAAAGAGGCATGTGCCCAAATGTCCATCGCTGCACTGTTTCTAATAGCCAGGACATGGAAGCAACTTACATGACCATCAGCAGACTAATGGATAAGAAGCTGTGGTACATATACAAAATGGAGTATTACTCAGCCATTGAAAAGAATGCATTTGAATCCATTCTAATGAGGTGGATAGAACTGGAGCCTATTATACAGACTGAAATAAGCCACAAAGAAATACCACCAATAGAGTATACTAATGCATATATATGAAATTTAGAAAGATGGTAATGATACCCCTGTATGTG